>JAPDEK010000110.1:0-108489 GCA_027569065.1 Aspergillus cavernicola
TTTGTTTTTTTAGGTTACAATTTTTTTTTTTTTTTTTGCGGGTTTTTTCTTGTCTTATTTATTATTACATTTTTTTTTTTTGTTTTAAAAAAATTTTTTAAAATAATATGCCACAAAAACCGTTTTCTTGGTACTGGGGGTTGTTTTTTTAACCTTTTTTTGTTTTTTTTTTTGTTGCTATTTAATTTTTCAAAAAAAAAAAAAAAAAAAAAAAAAAAAAAAAAAAAAAAAAAAAAAAAAACTCACGATGATAAAGTTGCATAGCCAGTTCACACAGGTTGCGATTGCCACACCCTTTGCACGGAGGAATGAGGGGAAGAACTCTGTTTGGTGCATTAGCAACTGACTGCTGTTTGACTTCTTTGGGGGCAGCGTACCAGATGGCATAGCCCAGGCAACCGGGCCCCATGTGGCTCCAAAGGTAATCATATATATGAGCAAGAAGGCGACGCTGGTCCAGCCCTGTGGACGGTGCGCCGGCCAGTTGTCCGAGTATATCCCCACCAAGGCGGCGATAATGATATGGGAAATCCCCATGATCGCGGCGCCCCAGAGCAGAAGCGGACGTCGACCCAGCGCATCCATTGTCCAAACACTAGTGGCGGCGCCCACTAATTGGAGAACATTGACGATGCCCGACATGAGCAGCTGGTTATCGTAGTTGAGGCCCATGGTTTCGAAGAGGGTCGGAGAGTAGTAAATGAGAGCGTTGATCCCAACGAACTGCATGGAGTCAATACACCGACAAGACAACAATGTTCCAAGATAAGGATACACACCTGCTGGAAGAACATGAGGGCAGTAGCGACATGAGTCCGTCTCAAGCACCCACTCTTGAAGCAGTCGGCCCACGAGACCAACTCCCTGCGCAAGCTCATCCTGGCTCCGGGACCTTGGATGGTCGGATGTTTTTCTGCGTTCAATTGCTGATGGAAACGAACCTCAATCTGGATATCCAATAATTCCTGTTGGATACGGTGGTCGGTCGGGGGTAAGCGTCGCAACTTGCTGAGGCTGTCAAAAGCCTCATCGTCGCGTCCTTTTGCTGCCAACCATCGGGGGGAGAAGGGGAGGACCACCACACCGGCCAGCAGAACGAAACTTGGGACCATCTGCAGCAGAAATGGGAGTCTCCAGGCCCATTCACCGGCCATATAGCGCGTGCCGTATGTGGTCCAGTAGGCAATAACGATCCCGAGGACGATACAGAACTCCTCAAGGACAAGAAGAGCGCCTCGACATTCGGGGGGGCTGATTTCGGAGATATAGAGCGGAGCCACCATCGACAGCATACCGATACCGATACCTCCAATGGTTCGACCCACGGTGAGCATGGCGTAATCCACGGCAGCGGTTTGCAGGACGGAGCCCACGATAAAGATCAGGACTGCGACGAGGATAGAATACCGCCGAGAGATCATGTCGGCAAGCCATCCCTGGTTGAGGGCACCAACGAAGGCGCCCAACTCCAACATCGCCGTCATCAACCCTTTCCAGAAACCCGAACCCGGATGGCCATCGGCGACTTCAACGAAGCGGTCCAGGAACTGGTCCATCACCAGGGTGACCGAGATGACACCTTGGTCATAGCCAAAGGTCAGACCACCGAGGGTCGAGCAGGCGGCACAGAGAAAGACAAATGGGTTGGCAGCCACACCCTTGAGCCCTGGTGGGCCGTATGGTTCTCGATGCCTGATAAGCTCGTCATGCTGAATATCTTCCTTGATCAACGATTCGGGTCTGATTTGGCCATCGTCGGCCTCAACATTGTCGGTCATGATGAAGACAAAGATAGGGAAAGCGGAAATAGAAGAGATTGTAGAGGTGAGGGCTGGACTCCTAGAACAAAAAGCAAGGAGAAGGACGGAAGGGGGGGACAATTTATGGCATCGGATGAAGACCGAGACGGGAGGCAATCATGCTATCAAGCAGGACAAGCCATGAAGCCAGTCAAAGGCCGATCCAAATAGTCTACAACTCTCTGTACCCTAGGGCCTACTCCGTCCTGACGACATGATTCTGGTTGGAACCTGGAGAGATCCTAATGAAGGAGGGGCGCAGGGGACTGTCCAATCGGGACGTGAGACGCAGTCAATCAGGATTGAGCCGATTGGTTGGTACAAAAGTTAACCTCAGCTCTAGGCCAAGTATGGGATAGCGCGTTTCAACCCCCTGAAAAAGTCACGAGATTCTCCAAGACTTCAACTTTAACTTGTCATTAAAGACTGGCTTTGGAGTAGCAAAATACTCAAATAGAAGCAAACCAGAGACAGGTTGCTGAAAACACCACCCTTGATATCTTTGGACAGTAACGTCTTCAATGGATCACTGGCGTGCAACCCCATGGGGTAAAGCAGGTCGTTCCCAATCGGGCCACTCGCCTTCTGCACCTGCGGATTCCATCTTCCGACCGCCACGTCATTCTGTTCTCTCCCTCCCCAGGGTCCCACGCAGTTGATACGGCTCCCCAGGTTTAAGTGGATGGCGGCTACGGAGAATTACTGCATGGAGTAAAAGGCGGCGTCCTGGGAACGGTTGCTGTTAAACTTGCCGAAACCATTATGGGCGATGTCCATGGTGTGACATGCCTTGAGCCCAACTGTGTGAACGGCGACTCGGAAAGTATCCGTTATCATCCTTCTCATAAACTGATACCCGTTTGAGTATCCTCAATCCCTCGGTTTCTGGAACAGTGAGATCCCGACCCTGTATGTGTATTCGCATCTTCACCCGGTCTTACGGCTAGTGCCAAGATCGCCACACCCGGCTCATGCTTACTCCGGAGTATAGCCGGGCGCTGTCTCCTCTAACACCTCACATACAGAGCAAGTCAAATACGAATAATAGCATCCGACCAAAACATAACAACACTTTCTTACTCATTGTCACCTCTTTGGAACGGCGCTGGCGGTGATATATCCATTTGTGGGAGATATCCCTTCTTACATGCCACCAAGGATACCGAGTGAGATACATGAAAGGGCTTCTTCCGGCTCAGACTGCGCTTGCAACATAAAGATAAGGACTCAGGCCTAAACGTAGACCCACTACCGTGGGCGATCTCGGGGAATGATGTCTATAGCTGTCCACCGAAAGGCTATGGTGTGCCCAACATCATTGAATACACCCAAACTGAATCCCTCATTATCCACCGCAGGACCTCCGTTGCTCAGGAAGTAGATCCAGAATCTTGTGAATCCGACGGATGGGTCGTATTCGGGAGTGATTTGAACATGAGGTACCCGATCAAAGCGTCGCTGAAAGGTAAAACGTGTTGGCCTGCCGTCCTGAAATCGAGTGATATGACCTATTCCGCCCTCAGCCTGACCGATAGAGCCGTGGTCGGCCTGACTAACTAGAACAGCATTGCGTTAGCATCCTCTCAATGCTTGATTGATTTTCCACTTACCATGACCTTCAGCGGCGTGCATGTTGAGATGATTCTGTTTAGATAATGAGCAACCAATGATCAGCTTTGTCCAGGGAATTATTTGAATCCAATGCCCGGCACATAACACTCACTGTTCGAATTCGAGGAGTTGGCTATTAAGAGGTTGCTTGTGAATTCCGTGAGATTTACTAACCATCAGGCGACCGACCTATCTATATCTCAGTTGCTAAGTGTGTATACCTGCATCTCTGTGGCTGGCTGTAAATACTCGTATATGCATTTGCTACCGGGGTGTTTCAGCTCCTCAACAAGAACACCACCACGGTAGGATCGAGACCGAATACTTTAACGTATAATCCAGGTAGCCTGCTGTTAAAGGAACAACATCACTACAAGTATAGAGCTCATTGCCATGACTTGTTTGGCTACTGTGAACAGCGACGATATTATACCCCGTCCATGAACCCGAGGCGCCAACGTAATCGAGATGATAGTGAATACTCTTAGTGATTACTCGACGCCAGCCGCGAATGGTATGGATTCTGCACCTACAAGCTGAAGCCGGGTCAAGATTGAAGAGTTAACCATCCCCGCATTTTAGGCAGCTACTAGAGCCCATTCCAAAGCTGGGCGCGGAACTTGGGTCTCTGCGGGATTGCCCGAGCTTCTGCACACCTAATACAGGTTGTGGCTGGCTGGGAGAGAGCGAGATATTTTAGTGGCACACCTGAGATGCATGCACATGGTGACAGATTCATCTGCAGGATTGTGGCTGGCTCTTTCAATATTTCCACGTACGTACTAGCATGCACGTATGTGGCGTACAATCGAACCATTCAGCAACAGAGTTGTATGCAGTCATGAATTCGCGCGTATCAGCGAGAAAAACACCGAGCTGGGCTAGATCTAGGCCCATCAGGCATACATGGAGACAAACGCTCTACAGGCCTACGCACTGTTTTACAGCCACCACATACATGCATATCGAACAGCCTACATTCAACCAGTCGACGGCCTCTAGAGGAAAGACTTATGGATGCAAACAGCAAAATTTATCTGAATCCAGCTCAGCCACGTTAGAACAATTCGCGTGCGATTCAGCTCTAGCTGACAACGCCGCAAATTGACGACTATTTATACTCAACAAGAACCCGTCGACAACCATACCTCTCTCTCTCATCCATTCTTCGAGTATACATCCTCAGCTACCAGCTTACTTCTACCAAACCCACGCAAGGTTTGTCCCAATTAACTTGTTCCTGGTGAAAGCCATTCACTAACTCAATTAGATGTCTTACACCATCAACGTCCGTTTCGAAAGCGAAAGTGACGCCCTCACCGTCGTCGAGAAGACCTGCTGGCACTACGCGAACGGCGGCCTCTGGACCGAAAACGAAGGCCACCACCACCTCACAATGGGTGGTAGTGGCACCTCGGGCATGCTCCGGTTCAAAACCACCTCCGGCGAACTGTTCAGTATCATCGTTGGCGTTCACAACTATGCCCCGTGGTGCGATATCCAGGTCAATTTGGTAGGGCACGACACCGGCGTGAAGCTCAACCCGGAGTATTACGGTGGAGGGAGACTATCGGCCGAAGCTCACAAGGAGATTGAGAGAACAACCTCGCAGGGACACCACGTGAAGCTGCATTTCCATCAGATTGAGGGACACAACATCTCAGCTGTGCTTCATTACAATTGAACCTGGGAGTCGACGGTAGCGCTAACAAGCCTGGGTGGGGGATAGGGTTGATGCTTGACTCTCTACGCAGGCATGGCGGAAGGATTGGTTTACTCCGAGAGGTCTTTTCGAGTTTCTGAATACATGCTGTGGTTGAATGAACTTTTACCTCGCTAGAGAATGTGTAAACGCCTAGTCATTGGATGTGGGGGTGATGTCTCTTGCTGCAGCCATGACAACCCGCTCAACACCTTGTAGAGTATTAATGAGACAAGCCGTTCCAGTGATAACGATTGGAATGGTTCAACCGTGGTGTATCTGGACAGTCCTTATTGTTTGGACTAAATCATCTGTAGAGAGTTATATCCGAGACTTCGCCGACCAGCCCTGAGTAGGATAGACACCGACGACATAACTATACTCAGGTTTAGGACCGGATAATCTTAAGCTTGGAGCCTTCACTAACTCCGAGTAAAGTCTGTGGTCCGAAGGTTAAGTCCGTTTGGGATGACCCAAACTTGACCCCGGGCCCACTTGGTGACAGCGTTGAGTGAAGCCAGCCAAGTTAAGGTCAATCTAAGTGCTGACACCTGCATGAAGGTTGATCCATTTCACCTATATCCCCTAGAAAGGGTCCATCATGTCCTGTTGCCACCCTCATCTCCTGAACACATATAAGACCGGATATATCAAACCAACCATCCTTTTAATCCATTCTCAGACTCTTCACTTCTCATAAATCATCAATTTACCATGACTACTCGTTACGCCGACGTCCACAAAACCCCCCAAGGCCCGGGCGATGCCCGTCCTACCGCTCTGCAAGTCATTCAAGACGAAGGCTTGGAGGGTAAATTGGCCGACAAGCTGATTTTCATCACCGGTGTATCATCTGGCATCGGGATCGAGACCGCCAAAGCCCTGTCGGTCACCGGTGCCACCTTATACCTGGCCGCACGCAATCTCGACAAGGCGAGAGAGCATCTAGGCGAGCTCGCGAATTCACCACGCGTGCACCTCTTCGAGCTGGATCTAGCTTCTCTCACCAGTGTACGGGCCTGTGCTGAGAAAGTGCTGTCCCAAACCAAGAAAATCAACATCTTCATCGCCAACGCCGGCATCATGGCCTGCCTGGAAGGTCAAACAGCAGATGGTTTCGAGACCCAATTCGGAATCAACCATCTCGGCCATTTCCTTCTCTTCCAGCTTGTGCGACCGGCACTCCTTGCAGCAGCAACCCCAGAGTCAAATTCCCGCGCAGTTATCCTCGCGTCGATCGCCCACCGTGGGTCGGAGGTTGTCTTTGACAACTATAACCTGAAAGGAGAGTACGAGCGCTGGAGAGCATACAGTCAAAGCAAGACAGCCAACCTCTGGACCGCGAATGAGATTGACCGTCGCTACAGCGCTCAAGGGCTCCGGGCGTTTAGCGTCCAACCCGGTGGTATCAAGACCGGACTGTTGCAGTACATGTCCGAGGAAGAGCAGAATGGCTTGACCTCCGCACCCGGCCTTGCTCCGCAATTCAAGAGCCCAGAACAAGGCGCGGCGACGTCGACATGGGGCGCGGTTTCCAAGTCCTTGGACGGAATGGGTGGGAAGTACCTTGAAGATGTCCAGATTGCGAAGGCATATGACGCTGCTGAGGGACAGTGGGCGCCGGGTTATGCGCCGCATGCTTATAGTCCTGAGAAGGAGAAGAAGCTCTGGGAGCTCTCGCTGAAGCTGGTCGGTGTTGAGAATTAGCTATGACTGGACCGAATTGTATTATTATGCGATGATGGGCAGGACTGCGTGTATCTAGAGACTAAACCTTCAAGCTCACACCGACCAAAAGCAATGCATACAGATTGCTGATAGGACCAGAGGATGATCCCCAGTTTTTATACTCTAGTGCTCATTATGAGTCATGATCAGCCAAATGCCGAATAAAAGAGGAACCAAACCACAGCGAATATTTCCCAAACAGTCTGGAGAACATACAATCCCCTACGATGGCTTCAGACTCCAACCATGCGATTGTTTTCGGGGCCGCCGGCTTACTTGGATGGGCCACTCTCCACCAACTGCTGTCTGGCTATCCAACGTCTAGTCGCTTCTCTCGCGTCACAGCAGTCTTGAACCGCCCTGTATCAGAGTCTGAGCTTTACTTACCTTCGGGCGCAAACCGTCCATCTCTTGAGATCGTCTCTGGCGTCAACCTTTTGAACGCGACCGGCGATGACCTGGCGAAGCAGCTGAAGGAGAAAGTCGCCGACGCGGAGGGGATCACGCATGTATTCTATTTCGGTACAATATTGTTTGATATCTTGCAGTTCATTCGTTTCGCTAATATCAACAAGTTTTCGCACCTTTCGACGAAGACCACGTACAAGAGTGCAACCAGAACTGCGATATGATGCAACGACTCGCCGAGGCGATGAATATCGTGGCTCCAAACCTGCAATCATTTGTCTATCCCGGTGGATCAAGAGTAGGTGACTAGATGGGCAGTGTATATGTTCACAACTAACCTTCCCAGGGCTATGGCGTTTACATCCCCGGCGGGATATTTCAACCCCCTCTACACGAATCCTTGGCCGACACGCTGCCAGAGGACTACGCGAAAACGGTCGCATATCCGTGGTTTAGAAAGATCCTCACGGAGGCTAGTAAGGGACGAGCTTGGACCTGGAGCGAAGTCTGTCCTGATGCGGTTATTGGGTTCACGCCGAACGGATCTGCATTTTCCCTTGCGCTTCACTGGGCGCAGTATCTCTCTCTATACGCTTATAACAACCGAGAGGACAACGGAGGAACAGTTGAAGTACCTTTCCCGGGAAATGAAGCGGGATATCGGTCCTTGTATACACCCGTTTCTGGGAAGATTCTCGGACGGATTGCCATTCACGCAGCGCTTAACCCAGAGCAATGCGGCCAAAAGGTTATCAATATGCTTGATAAAGACGAACCGATCAGCGCTAGCGACATCTGGCCCGGGATTGCGGCCTGGTTTGGGCTAAAAGGTGTTGGGCCCGTGGAGGGGAAGGACGGGTTGAAGCCTGGGGAGTATATTTCCAACCATCGCGAACTTTTCGCGGAAAATGGAAAAGCAAAAGCATTAAGCTGCGGGGTTGGCACTGGATCGTCGCAGTTGGATTCTGTTGGCTGGTGGCTCGGGTTTGACCGCCACTTCAGTCCTGCGAGGTTGCGATCTGTTGGATTTACTGAGCAGCGAGACCCGGTTGAGGGGTGGTTGGAGGCATTTGAGGGTTTTAGGGAGGCCGGGATTATTTTTTGATCGATGTTAGCCTCTTGACTGTGTTTGTGGTATGCGATAGAAGATTGTTCGACCGGATTCTAGACTTATTTAAGAGAAAGCTCTAGGCAGCCATCGCGATGCCTGTAGTACACTTGTCACTAAGTCAATCTGGGTTTAGAGGCCGCTAAGATTGTCTCACTTGAGGCTCAACTAGCGTCCAAAAGGCTTAGGCTATCAGGGTTCAAGGGTCGAGAAATCATTTCTTAAAATCTCACCAATTCCCCTCATGGAAGAAATTTCACCTTCATCCCCATTCTCCCCGGACCAAAGTCTGTCCACCTCCATCATGGCAGCTCTCACCCGGGTTTACACAGCCCTAGCGGTCCTCATCCTCGCCTCGTGGACAATAATCGTCCTCGGTTTTACCGCGCTTGATGTTCTCAACACGAACCGCAGCCTTATCGAACTGATCGCCTCCCCCAGTCTCCTCACCTTTCTTATTTGCCGTCTCCTCGTGGTCTCCCAGTCCAATGGCACCCAAAATGAAACCACAATCGCGCACTCCCTTACAACAGCACACCTCCGGTCGCCCCGGAACGCGCTCATCCTCCTCCTGCTCACCCTATCCTGGCTCTACGAAATCCTCTTCAAATGCGTCATGATGCTCTTCGTGACATTCTTTGGAGGCATCCTCGCAACGGCTATCTACAGCGAAGGCCTCACCGAGACCGGAACCACAGCACCCGCCGATGAAGGCCCAGATACAAAAGCTTTGGTCCAGGCCGGGGAATTCAAGGAAAACACAGGCGTGGACTTGGTGGAGATTGTGCGGATGATTCCTGCCAAGGCGTTGATTTACGTGGTTGTCCTGGTGTGGGTTAGCATTGCGACTCTGGGGCTTTATGTCTTGAGACTTGCCTGGAGGTCGCTCCGGGTAGTCTTTGGCTCGTCTTCGGTCGCTGCTGCTGTTTCTGCTGATATGGTTGAAGTGAAGCAGTAGGTCAAGAGTGTATTGCAGTAGATAAATGATGAATAGTCCCAACCATCAAGCGACGTGAACCTGTGAACCTGTGAACCGATGATTTTCAAACCCAACATATCCTTTTCTTGTGATAATGTTATACCCCGTATCCTATTCCGAACCCAGAAGAGATTCTGCTATCGGAACTAGGCTTTGGCTGTATCAAGTTTTCATGTCTAAATATATGACCAGAAACATTTGTAGAAAGCTTGATATCCATTGTTTTGATTTGTTTGAGGAAAACATGAGACGGTCTTGGAGTAATCAAGTACCCCTGGATGTTGAAAGCGATACTACTAGGTATGAATCAAACCGAAGCCGGGGAGGAGTCGCGAGAGACTTTGTATGAAGTTTAGATTGCCCACAGTCTAGGCAGCTTTAGTTATCAAGTCCGGAGTACAGGTCAAACGAATTTCAACAATAACTATATTTCAACACATAGTATAGGTTAGAGTTAAAGAAAATCAAATGGCAGAAAATGCTATTCCTCAAAAAATCAAGAGAGCAAAGATTAATGAGGATAAACAAGATTACGAACATTCTAGTCGAAGGCAAATAAGACATCAACAATTTACGGCTGGCTTAGGATGGTTATTCACCAACCACAATCTGTCACATCTGATCCTTACCTGCCAACCACAGGTTGCGAAGGATCATAACTAGGGAGGCATTCTTGGCCATGGGCCATGGGATTGCATCGCGAAACAAGGGAAGGGTCGTGAGGACATCGCCTGCATCTACCTTGAGGTATTTACTCAGTCCGCAACGAGTTCGCTACTATTTGCGGTTTTTGTCCCAAAGCCCAATCTTGATTTTTCGAAACACAAAGTTCCTGGCAGGTGGGATTGCTGCACATATCCCACGGCGAAAAAAGTGGTCCAACATGGAAATTGATCTGTTGACCGCGGCCCAAGATGGCGATGAAGTCCAGGTGCGACTGCTACTCCAAAAGGGTGCAGATATCCACATACAAAATAAGAACGGGGAGAACGGACTTATTGTGGCAGCTAAAAATGGACAAAGAGATATTGTACGGCTGCTACTCAAGGAAGGGGCCGACATTGACGATCCGACAGGACAGGAAAAACAGCGTTGCATTGGGCAATCAATCGCCGCCATCCTCAGATAGTGCGTCTGTTGCTTAAAGAAGGTGCAGATCCAGGAATCACAGATAACAATGGACGTACCCCTCCCCACACATCAGCAAGCCGCGGTGATCCCCTTCTCATACAGTTGTTGGTTTCTCAAGGTGCAGATGTTTACGCAAGTGATGACAGGGGAAACACTCCCTCCATGCTCGCGCAAATGGCGGGGCATGAGATGATCACTGAAGTCCTTGATAAACAGAAAAGTGTTGATACAACGGGTATTTCAACAACTATCTTGACGACAATCTTAGGAGGTCATACGGATGATGTGATGGAGGTGTCTTTCTCGCCCAATGGTTGCCAGTTGGCCACTGCCTCTTGTGATGGAACTATCAAACTGTGGAATCCCAACACTGGGCACTGTGTCACTATCATACACAGTAAATCCACCCATTGTATGTCAGTGGCCTTTTCGCATAATGGGTCCCTGTTGGCATCTCGCACCCTTATCCAACTCTCCCCCTCGGATCTCGCATGGCAGGGAAGTGCCAAAGTTTGGGATGCAGTAACCGGGAAGCTAAAGAATGAACGATACTGCTCGGAGAACAACTGTGGACCAATGCCCTTTTCACCGATCCAGGACCTTATTGCTATTGGACATGGCCACAATTTAGTCATTCCGATGCCGTGGACAGTCTGGCCTTTTCCCCCGACGGACGGTGGCAAAGATACGGTTAGGATCTGGCATGTTGGCACGGGAGAGGTTGTCCAAACAGTACAACAGGAAGGCGGTCCTGGTCTTCAAGTGACATTCTCTCCCGATGGTGGGCTACTTGCCTGCAAACTGCGCGATTCAGTTACCATCTGGCGTCTGACGAATGGGACGATTGTGAAGACTTTGCACATTGCCAATTCTTCTAATATTTTGATATCGCCTTCTCCCCGACACTGGCGTGTTCATATACTGGGCCGGCGGGCTTGGTGACGCCCTGGAATCCCACAACTGGAGAAGTTCTGTATACATTGAATACTCCCAAGCAACTTTTTAAGTTAAACTTCTCTCCCACCGGACGACTCCTGGCTATTGGATCACATGATCACGCGGTCATGTGGAAACTGCCGGAAGGGTTGGCCATGGGGCGAAGACCCTGAACAGACTTTGTGTGCGCACCTGGAAAGTTGGTATCAAGGATTGGCGAGGACCTCACTGCATTCGAGGCTTAGGGGATGAGATACGGTGTGCTCTCACAGGCTACATTATTGTCAATCATACGTGACCACTAGTCATATGTGGCCCCTTCCTATTTAGGAAGCTGGAACTACAACCTCTGATCACTGAGATTTATGTAGAGTGTTGTGTCTATTTCCATGGTTCAAAAGTTATGCCTCTTCTACCTGCTTTATAAGGTTAGATTCTTATTATTCCATGTGTATTTAAACGCCGACTTGCAGCTAGATTGAGACGGGCAGATCTTCTTTACTTGATAATTCCGACATATGAATACTAGCTCGAACGTGTAATAAGGCGCTCCGTATAATCTACTTAGATTAGAGAGGTGTATCTTAAGTAAGGAAGGGGTGGTATATCTCTAGTAGTGGAAAGGGGCGAGCAAATCGGAAGCGGGCCTAGTCTGGGGAGGGGCATCAAATCGTTATATGAGCCCTAAGATAACAGGGCAAGGGGTTGGTGAGAACACCTGGTGCCTCCAGGCTTGGAGGAATTCGAAACGACCTTGTTCCTTGATTATATGTGCCCAATTACTTCTGTTGAGCAAGACATACCACCTCGTATCTTCGAGAAATGTACTATCAAAGAGGCATTAGGTAAATAATTACAAGCTAGATCCGGATGACTACCGATTAGCACTGCTCAGCCACGAGGAGATGTCTCAAGATCGGAAGTAAGAATTAGCAGGATATCTCCGATATTGATTCCTGTACGCAATCAAATGTTTTGATCTGAAGAAACATCATCCAATTGGTAGAGTGAGGGACCCTCAACACGAGCTATAAGCAAAACTAGCAGCACACTCCATGGCAAATCCAAAACTCCTGGCGTACCACCCCTGGGACCAATAACTCAACTCCATGCAATGCGGCGCGCCCCTCACCAGACTTCCATCCACACGGATACTGCTGGTAAATGCCCCAACACAACTCTTCAGATGCTCTTCCGTCCCTTCAAAGAAACAATCCTGCTCCACCAGGGCGAACATAACAGGAGCCACTACATTCGCCGCCCATCTCTCCCGCCAACTCTGAACCCAGCCAGTATACAGGCCCTGAGCTTCTTCAAGTGGAGACGGAACATTTAGCTGTTCACTAAGTGCCAGGATCTCTGGGTGGACAGTCCCCGGTCGAAACATGAGACTATCCTTTGCCTCGACGGGGAATAGCCCGTGATTGGGTGGGACATGAGTCTGCTGCACGGGCGGATCGCCATTTGATGGAAGAGATTTATCCCCGAGACCAGAGACAATGATGCCCCCTAATGGATACGACACAGTCTCATCCTGCGCATGCATGGCTGCGGCTACGACACCGCCCATGGCGCCCATGCTATGACAGAGAAGCACAATACAATTGCATTGATTGGCCACACCAAAATTACTCCAAAGCGCGGGGAGAATAAATTTGTGCAGCCAGAGACCGGTCTCGCAAGGAAAGTCAGAGCCCTCTGGGATAGGGATTAGAGAACTGGTTCCGCCATAGGACGGACGATCAATAGCGACGAAGGGGACTCCGAAAGCAGAGCTCGCATGACTGGCGCTGTGAGTCTCATTGGCGTCGAAATAACCGCTATCGTAAGTGCCGCCATGGAGGCCAACGATTAGAGGGCGATCTTTGGGGGATGCGGAAATCGATGGGATGTTGCGGATGCCGGCTAATATGGACTTGTTCGAAAGGGTAAGTTGGAAAGGCTTCATGTTGGACGAGTTATAGTATGTTGGAGTGAATGGAGATTTGACGCCGTATTTATTGTCTTGTAAGTGGTGGCGATGGACGGAGATAGGAGTAAAGCCGGTCTATAGCTTTGGATTACATGGTATAGCCCACTTTCCAGGATGATTCCACATAACTAAGATCCGAGCTGTTCTTTAGGGTTCCATTAGGTCATTTGGAAGTCGGAATCTGATGCTCCTGACTCGCGGCAACCAGTCCGTGGTATATAGCCCCCCAGCAAGCAGCAGTTTGGCTGTGAGTTGGTCAATTGACGAGCACGCAATGAATAAGGCTTTATATTAGCAGATTTTTACTTACAGTGGGTATGAATGAAGGACAGTGTATCCGGATGGTTGATAAGTATCTTTGATCAGATCATAAAGATATGGATTGGACCCCAACCCGCCAGCAGCAAGAATTCCCTGGTCGTGATTAGATGGAGGTGATGGAAAAGAATATCGATACAAACCGTGGCTTTTAGATTATTGGAAGATATCCTTTGCATTTGTCCCCAGATAAGTGGTCTAATTGTAGAGACATATTCGGCAAAGACTTGCTCAATGTCCGCACTAGGAATTTGAGGTTAATGAATATAACCGCGTTGGAGGGGTGTATTACCTGCTCAACTGCAGACGGCCATTTTTCATACGTGAGTTGTATTGAGAATCATGGGAGGCTGGGTTTTTGACACTGTGCGCAGGGATGTTCACATAATACTTCTTAGTATCGCCATGCTTTTGGAACGCGGGTTTGATCCCTATTTGCCATTCGCCTGTCACAACTTCCTTGACATCGGCCTGGCTGAGGTAGTTCAAAGCATCTCCTAGACATGATCGAAGCAGTGATTCGAACCCATTTTCCACTAGGTCGCCGGGGCATGTCCCCCCTATGTGAAATATCAGCTTCGAACTACTGTGTTGGAAGAGTGCTCACATGTTGGCTGAAGAACCCTTTGCAAGATAACAGGGCTCACTTGTATTACCTGGTAAGTCTGGACATCCTGTATCTACGGTTAGAGGGCATATCGGCCGCAGGAGACAATGGATATGTGTCCATACCGCCCTTCTGCTTCCCAAGTAACAAACAGTGTATAGCTCCCCTTGCCGAACTAGACGATTATCCTGTCCTAGAGTTGCGAGAGCGGTAGCCATAGGCCTGGGGACAATGCTCAACTGAGTCGCTCCTGCCGGTCGATCATTCATGATGCCAGCTTCACCTGCAGCATTCTCGATCGGTCGTCGGCCCCGTTCCTGCCATGCTGCCGGCAAGGTGATCACTGCGTGGAAGCGAACATTCTTTATGAAGGACTCTCCATGGGACTGCGCTATACTCGCAATACTATGGTCCCATAACCCCCTCAGATAGTCAGCCATGACCTGGTTTGCCCTTAGTCGGAATCCTTTGGCAATTGGGTGTATTGGCACTTCGTTCCCAGTAGCAAAATATGCTGCTGCTGAGAGCATCGTCCCTTCCTCGAGATCCCTGTCCGTCAACAGCAGAAACCAAAGCCAGCGGATTGCATCTACATGTAGAGGAATGTCGTAACCCCAGGAGAACTTTCCACCGTGGTATGACACTTCAGTCGGTACCCTTGCCTCATCTCGCATGCATCCTGGCCACTGAGTGATGAAATACATTCTCGCAGGGTGGATGTCATACTCTGTCGTGAACGCAACTTTAGTGTATCTACACCAGGAATTGTCAGCAGTTATGTGAGGTATGGTTAGACATCTCTGTCCCTACCTCGTGCCCAAGTCGATCGCGATCACCAGAGTATCGCTGTCCCCTCTATCCGACGCCGAGCTTAAACGCGGAGGGGGAACCGAGTGCCCTGTGCTGGCCCAAGTGCTTGCGCTCAAGGCCACTCCTGATAGTTGACGAGAGGGGATTGCCTCGTCTGATACTTGCCGTCGACTAGCTCTCTGCTTATACTCCCCCCGATGCACATCATGATCAGGTTGATCAACAGCCGGAGTGAGAGTGACATCGCTGAACGGTATCACGGAAAGCAGCTCCTTCACATAGGCTGCTGCAGTAACAGCAGCGTATCCTTGCCACTGTTTGCTTTTATGCGAATCACAATAGTCGCAGATACCCCTAATGACGAGACAGGGGACCACGTCCATCAGGCCAGCAGCCTCCATTTCGAAACACAGGATACCATGTTTGCGAGAAAGGGCTTCGCGTTTCAGAGAGTCCCGCAGTACCTGGTTCGCAGACGCAATCAGGCCGTAGAAAATCCGGGGCTGCGTGCGATGTCGAGCTAATCGAGTCTTGAGCCGAGACCGCGTGCAATCATCGCAGGTATTCCGACCAGTCTGGTGCTTGTAGTCCGTTACAAAAAGCAGATCGTTCTCGGGTCCTGGACATGAGAAGGCTTCTGACAGCTGGCCGTATTTGTCTAGTGCTTGATGATACAACACGTCGATATTGTTCCCATGCAAATGATGCCGAGCTTGGAGTCTGGCGATCGCCGTCAGCAACACTGCAGGGGGTTTATCTAGCACCCCTGTTGTAATGAAGTCATCCCCAGCAATTGCTTTTCCATAGTCATATTGTATGACGCCAGCGTAACCGTGTGTCGGTTTGCTAACCACAACATCCCCAAGCCGGATATCAGCCGAAGGACTAGGAGCACCACCCCCGATTCCAACCATCAGGCAGAAACGCAGGGAGGGAAACTCGTCCTCATCCGAAGCCCTACTGATGTGGCGGAGGTGGTACCATACACCCCTGCGGGAAGACAAGCGATCACGATATTATGCTGGCTGATACTACCGAGCACGTATGTGTTGTCATCGCCCAGTCGGTTGGGGAGTGGGGGGTGAATGGTATCAAGCATCGCCTCGGCGGCTGCAAGCTCGATGGGAAGAGCGCATATCCACCCAATCCGATAATCATCGTACGCCAGCATCATTAGGCGCGAGGGTCATGGTATCCCACTTTGCTTCAGGCCTTTGAAATCTGGAACGAGCATCATGCAATGGGATTGTGAGACGGTGGCTGGCTGCGAAGCAAAGGCGCGGTTCTGACGGGCTGACTAAGAAGTGACAGCCCATTCATCTCATGCAGCTATACGATAGCCTTAGAATTGGGGAGTTATATGCGGAGTACGGAGTTCATCAAATTTCGTTGGCCCCGGCTGTCGTTGACCCTTTGTGGCAGACGATGATCGAAATGTCAACAAATGTAAAAGGTACTGTCGCAGATTGATGAAGTAGGAACTCCAAATCCTCTCACTTGCGACATCCCTGCTGTTGTTCGGATGAAGCCTCAATCATAGAAAACTAATATGCACCCCTGGGGACAGGCGTCAGCTTTTCTACCCCTCCGGACTAGATTCACTCGGTCCATGCGGGAGTCACAGCATATGTTGGGACACCCAATTGTCACCTCATGGCAACATTGGCATAGTTTAGCCTGTCGTCGTCGAGAGGGGGCGCTTGACAAAGTAAACAAGGGTCTGTTGATGACCGGGAGGCAACCAATCGACCCTACTCTGTAGCACACCAGTCATTTCTCTCAGCAATAATATTCACCGCGGACCCCAAAGCGTCTACGATTGTCAGTCGTGTCTTGACCGATTCTTGGCCTCACGCAGGTGGAGCTGTGTTGATACCAGACTTGTTAAACCCAACCCATGAAAACCCGCCCCAACCCGCCCCAACCCGCCAAGAAATGGATTGGGTCAGTGACTTTAATTACCCACTGGGTTGCCAAGAATAAAGTTAAATAAAATACAGTAATTTGATTACATATATATACTAGTTATTAGTAATTTACTGTATTAAATACAGTAATTTATATATTTCTGCAACCCATGGGTAGTTCAAGTGCCTGACCCATCCCCAAACCCAGTGGGGTGGGTTGCCTCAGGTGAAAAACCCGCCCCAACCCGTGGGTCAACAAGTCTAGTTGATACACCGCCCGACGCTTGGATGATCTAGTCTGGGGCGGAGCTGAGGAGCAACCTCCGTGCAGATTATCAGCCAAGCCATTAGATACATGAAAGGACAGCTCAGAGGACCCTGCCATGGGGAGCTGTTGGTTTGTTTCCCCTCTCTGCCCGGCATCATAAAGGGCGTGCCCCCTCCATCGAGGGGAGAATCATTCAAACCACATCCTCAAAATGGTCCATGAACACGACAACACCGAGCAACGTGGCAAGGAGATCCTCGATGTCTTCGATACCGCATTTGGCGAGCTTCTCGCCGCCGATGCAGCCGCCTTTCAGGTGAAATTCCGCAAAATGGCGGCCTCAGCGTTCGCCTTCTACCGCGGCACAGCCTGCATCTTCTACCACGATGTCGAGAAAGAGAAGAAAGACGACAAATTCCTCGACGACAAGTCCAGCCATATCTGGATCCACGGTGACCTGCACGCGGAGAACTTCGGTACCTACATGGACTCGGAGGGTCGACTTGTCTTCAACGTGAACGACTTCGACGAGGCCTCCGTTGGACCCTTTACCTGGGACGTCAAGCGTTTCGCGGCTTCTATTGCGCTTATCGGGTATGCCAAGGCTCTCAGCGACAAGCAGGTCACGAAGCTGGTCAAAACCTACGCTGCTGCGTACCGCGAGCGCATCCACACCCTGGCTGCCAGTGAGGATCACGGCGGGGTCGCTCGGTTTACCCTCGACACGGCCAAGGGTCCGCTCCTAGATGCTCTGCGTGATGCCCGGATGGAGACTCGTGTCTCCCTGCTTGATTCCATGACGGAGATCCATGACTATGAGCGGCGCTTCACGCTCGGAGGTGGCACCATTCCACTCGACGAGGCGAAACGGGAGAAGGTGGTGGCCGCATTCAACAACTATCTTAAGACCTTGCCAGGCCCACAGAGACACCCTTCGGCTCTTCGCGTGAAGGACGTCGTTGGGCGTCGCGGCGTCGGTATCGGATCGGCTGGTCTCCCCTCGTACAACATCCTGCTAGAGGGTCAGAGCGAAGCGATCGAGAACGACGTGGTCATTTACATGAAGCAGTCGGTTGCTGCGGCTGTTTCTCGCCATGTCACCAACGCCGCCGCAGCCAGTTACTTCCACCACGAAGGCCACCGGACCGTCATCTCTCAACGCGCCCTTCAGGCCCACGCTGACCCTTGGCTCGGCTGGACCGAGCTCGACGGCGCTGGTCAGCTCGTCGCAGAGGTCTCCCCCTACGCCGTGGATCTCGACTGGACCGACATCAATGATTTGGATGAGATCGCGGCCGTTGTGGCGGATCTTGGCCGGGCGACTGCGATGATGCACGGAGCCGGAGACGATGACAGCAGACACTCGGAGCTTGTGCCATTCTCGCCGGAACTGGTCATCGATGCTGCGATCTCGACTGATGAAGATGGGTTCACAGAGTCTTTGGTGGAGTTTGCGCACCGGTACAGTGGTCAGGCTCGGCATGATCATCAGATTTTTGTGGATTTGTTCCGGAATGGGCGCATTCCTGGCCTTCCTGTTGATCAAGAGTGATTTGGTGCTATCTAGACATAGCAACAGATTCCTAAACATCCATGCTCACTAACGAGCGCAGTATTAGCATATGAGATAAAAATGTCAGTACTATCCAACAAGCTGTCTATGAACATTACATGAGAACATTCTATGTAACGGAAAGAACAACGCTTTTGGTTGCAAATAAGACAGTAAGACCTTGACACAGAGCTCTTGATGTGTCTGCAGGAAGCAGGTATTGCGTTCCTTAGCGACCGGTCGCTCTTCAATCTCCTTCTTACTGCGATTCAACTCCGAGTCCCTTGCAATGCCATATCCAGCACTCGTCACCGCGTTTGATCCATCAATAAGCGAGAAAACCTCATCAGCCGCCTCAGCAACGTTCGAAATCTTGCCAGGGAAGATATAAAGGAAGCAGTAGCGCGGAGAACTGCAGGCACGACTTCTGGAGAAGCTGGCTCAGATAGGCTTACACGCCGTTCCTTGGCTTTGGGGAAGAGGAGCATTTTCCTGAATCTCGGAGTGGGGAAATAAGAAGGGTCACTACGAAGTAGGAAAGACGAAGCGGCCTAGGAAAACCCCGCACAACCCGGACTGGAATCCGGTGGCGGCGCCGATCATTCCGTCTTGACCGCCTTTGAGAGCGACTGGAGTAAATTAGAGGAGAAGATTATATTGACCAGGATACTTATGTGACCCGCACCGGAAAGATATCCATGGACAGCCCTCTAACCACCGCCCCCTCATCATCGACCGCACCACGAGCTCGGCCAGAGAGACGGGGTCGAGCTCGCCGAACCCTCACCTGTGAGAATTGTCGCGCTAGAAAGGTACTCATCAACCACTTCCTGAATTGAACATGGCTTGCTCACCATTGTAGACACGCTGCGATGGCACACAGCCAAGCTGCAAGACGTGCGAAGTCTATCATGATGAGTGTCGCTATGAAAAGCCTCCGCCCATGTCGCAGATCATCGCCATGGCAAATCGGCTGCAAGAGGCGGAGCAGACCATACTCAAGCTGAAGAAAGCACTGGAAACAGAGCCTTCGCCTGTCTACCACCCGACGACAGCAAACCAAAGCGTGTCTCCTGCATCAGAGGGCCATCTAGGGCATCCAGGCAATTCCACTCAACATCGCGCCCGTAGCTCATCGACCGAGCCCACCTCAGAAGAGTTGCTAGCGGATCTGAGTCGAGATGAACATGGGAAAGTGAGTAGTAGTGCGACATGGTACTTATTGGAAGCCTACGATACAGAGCTGATTTTAGTAGATATCATACTACGGTCCGACATCCGCCATCTATGAACCTGCAGAATTGGACCCTCCATCCGCGGATATTCAGTCCTATGATGAACTGCCATCGAAGACGAATATTCGAACTCTCCTGACCTGGAATGCAGAAGAGTATCGTTCATGGGAAGAATTTGCACTGGGCAATGCTGCCATTGAAACGAGCATTCCGCGCGCCACCATGTCCAAGCTACTTCAAATCCACTGGGCCTGGATTGCCCCCATGTTCATGTGGGTGTACCGACCATCGTTCATGCGTAAGATTCACCTTCGTCTTGCCTGGTTCCGGATAGCTTCTGACAAGCACAGGGGACATGACGACCGGCGGTCCATACTACACTCCATTCCTCCTCACCGTGCTTTGTGCCCATGCGGCACGCTTCCACGAGCGTCCCATAGGCGAAATGCTCATCTGTCGGGCGCGCTTACTCCTGGGGTCCGAAATCCAAAAACCAAGCACGATACCCACCGTGCAGGCTTTACTGCAGCTGAGTGCGCGGGAGATGGCTTATGGGTCCACCTCCCAGGCATGGCTATACAGCGGCATGGCTTTCCGCATGGTCAGCGATCTTGGCCTTCATCATAATAGTGGCAAAATACTGCACTTAGGATATCTGAGCCCAGAGGAGCTCGAGATTCGGAGACGGCTCTTCTGGAGTTGTTATTTCTGGGACAAGGCCATCAGCTTATACTTAGGACGATCACCCGTCCTCCTCGAACTTCCTTTCGACCACACCCCAGAGTTTTGTAGGTCACGCTATCATCGCTCTTGTCTCTTGGTTACTGACGACAAACAGTGGATACCTCCGCTGAGAATGAAGTGTGGTCGCCCTACCATGGCGAAACCCTGAACTTGAGTCGAGTCTCTGTTGGCGAGTATCCGCCCATGAAGGCACATTTGATTTCGTGTTTCGAAAACTCCTGCAAACTCTCAGTCATTCTGAACGACATTCTGATCGAGCTTTACTCCCGCCGTGGCTCTCCTGATCTAGGAAAGACCTTACAGATCAAAAGAAAGCTTGATGAGTGGAGAGAAGATCTCCCAGAGCATCTTAAGTACGATCCACAGAATTTACCGGCACATTGTCCGCCGCCGCATATTATGACGCAGAACCTGCTGTATCATACAACAATAATTCTGCTGCACCGGCCATTTTGGTCAGCGTCAGAGCATCACATAGCCTGTAGGAAAGCAGCAGACAATCTCGAGCGACTGCTTCTTCTCCTTGGGGACACATTCGGTTTCAACCGGATTACATATCTGATGTCGTATTGCATTTATACTGCTGCCTCTGTCATGATTAAGGATGTCAAGGCCGGGGACCTGGAAGCAAATAGAAAGATGCAGACATTTCTCCGGGCTTTGCAACAAGGCACCACAACCTGCCCTCTGATTCAGCGAAGTTTGGATATTATCAACAACAGCTTGCAGCCCAAAACACCAAGGCTCGCGTCCTTGAACGACATTGCAACTGCAGAGAGCATAGCAGATGCAAATCACCTCCCGGCCTTCCCCTATCCGGATCTGGACGTTGCGAATCAATTCACGGCAGACCGAAACCCGACTGGGATGGATTTAGACGCATTTTCGCTCCTCGACTCGTTTCCGGAACAACATATAAACACCGCGACCGGCGAATGGTATTTTGGGTAGCTAAAATGATGACTATATTTGTTTGATCATGCAAGTGTCTGAGATTTACGCGCCTCTACAGTACAGGTCTAATCCGAGAAGTTGTCGCTACCTGTTCATCTTCACCATACTGCCAGAGTCTCCTGGGGTTATCCACCCATATCTTCCTCACAAGGTCATCCCCCCTGTCCCCGCCAACCAGCCAACACCACCTCTTGCACTGGGCTATCCAGCCTTTATCGTCGATCTTCCTATACTCTTGAATCTGGTTCCTGTCCCCGCCGGGGTTTCTCAACACACCACCACTATGTGGCCAGTCGCTCGCCCAAACAACTCGATCTGGAGCGGTGGCTAGGATCTCCTGGACGTAGGAATCCAACTCGGGCAAATCATTGAATCTGTATGTCCCGCTCAGCTTTGTATACACTAGACCCGAGCTGAGAAGCTCCATGAATTCCTGGTAGCCTTCCTGCAGCCGGGGAGGTCCCTTGGAGGGTTCCGGGTGACCAATATGGTCAATCACAACGGGTACGCCTAATCGTGGCACAACGGATGCAAACTGTGCGACCTGGTCTAGCGACACGTACACCTGCAATACCCACCCAAAGGGCCGGATTCGATCTGCGGCCTGGGTGAGTAATGTGGCGAATGTAGCGATGTCCACCCGTTTGCTTGAAGTCCGGAAATTTAAACGGATGCCTCTGGTTCCAGCGTCATGCAACTCTCGGAGTTCGGCGTCGGTCACTGTTTGAGGGTCGATGCAGGCCACTGCGCGGCCTTTGCCCTTTAAGCGCCGGAGAGAATCTAGGAGACAGGTGTTGTCGTTGTGGTATACGGAGAACGCCACAAGGGAACTATGGGCGATGCCCTGGCTTCTCTGGAAAGCGAGTAGGTCATCCAGGTCGGCTTTCTTCGGGCGGTAGGGGTGTAATGGATGATAAGGGAACTTCTCCTGTAAAGAAGCATTGAATGGTTAGGGAGTGAAACTCCGGCCAATGCAGAGTATGCTTACTTCGTCAGCAACATGGACGTGACTGTCCCAAGCCCCTGCCGGGAGAGAGATGTCGAGCTCTGACAATGATTCCATGGTTCTTGTTCGTGGGGTGGTGACATGCTGTCAGCAAAGTAAGATTGGAGACAGCACACATTAATTAATAATTATCGGAGTTCTGCTTGTTGATAGTAACCCATGACAGTATACAGACCACGTTAAGGAGAAAGCCCGGAGTTTTTCCGCGGCAACTCGCCGGGGGCTTCGCCGGATCTCCAACCCGGGAGCCCCGGGATTTGCAGAGTGTTCCCAACTCCGTCGTATGGGGAACGACTAGAATGCTTTTTGAACCAATGAGGGTTTTCTACTCTATCTGACCTGAACCTTCCCCGCCCCTGTACATGAGGGTTCCCAACTGTTGGTACTGGCCAGCTCCATCCCTGCACTCACTCCCCAGGTCTTGGTTTGAGGCCAAGCGAGTATAATTATCTGATGGATATTCCCCCCCAGATTTACATGAAATATTGTGTCTGGCACTTGGGTTGTCTTTGCCTCTGAAAGGACTCAAATACTACCCTGACTCTTCCCCCTTCTGTATCCATACTTACACGTGCTTCTACAAAGTACCAATTATGACCGATATTATGGGGACTGCCTCGGTCCCTCAGCATATCGAGAAGGCCTATTCGGAGGCCATGGAAGACGTTGAAAAGCCCGAACTAGACAACTTCTCGGAAGGAATTGAGAAAGGGGTTCCGATTCGAAACGACGAGGAATGGCTCAAGGCCCAGAAACGGTATCTCCGGAAGCTCGACTATATCCTCTTGCCAGCCGTCTCCCTTTTGTATTTCTTCGAATACCTGGATCGCGGCAATGTCGGCAATGCTAAGCTCTACGGCTTGGATACCGGGCATGACTCCGAGGGACAGGGAGTTGGTCCAGGGATCAAGTCTCTCGGCTCGTCACAGTGGCAGCTAGTGGTCATGATTTTTTACGTTGGTTTGGTTCTGTTCCAGGTTCCAGGATGCATTGGTTACCGTGTCTTCTCTCCGTCCAAGGTAAGTACAGTTACGTTTTACCGTCAGTGACCCATGCTGATGGAATTTTACAGTGGATCGCCTTTGGCGTCTGTGGCTGGGCCGCCGCGAGCCTTCTTCAATGCACCGCGTACAATTTGGCCGGGGAACTGGTCTGCAGAGTTTTCCTGGGTGCATTTGAAGGACTCTTCGGCACGGGTATTGTCTACTACCTTTCGCTCTGGTATCATCGCACCGAAATGGGCATGCGTGTCTTCTGGTTCTTGGGGCCGACCTCCATTGCAGGAGCCTTCGGAGGACTGATTGCCTATGGTATTGGCCATCTCAAGACCGATACACCGACCTGGAAGTGGCTTTTCCTGATCGAGGCATTGCCTGCCTTCTGCCTGGGGTTGTTCTGCTTGTACTGGATCCCCGATCGCCCTATGAAGAATTCACGTTTCTCCGGGATCGACCAGGAGATTGCAGAAGCGAGGTATTATAATGAGTCCTTCGACAAGGCCGGTCCCATTCAAAGAAAGCATGTTATTTGGACGGTTACGGACTGGCGGTTGTACGTGCAAGCTGCTATTTATCTGCCGACGGCAGGATTGATCTCCTCCATCTCCGGCTTTCTCCCGACTATCATCCGTGGTACGTATTCGCTATGGAGTTTCATTTGTAGGTAACAGTGCGCTGACTTGGTGTAGACCTCGGATACACAGAAGCAGCCAAGGCAAATCTGATGACGGTCCCTCCTTATGCGTGTGCGTTTGTCCTTATGTTTCTCGCATCATATTCGTCCGACCACTTCAGCGACCGAGGCAGACATGTCGCGGCCCTCATGTCTATTTCCACCATCGCATACGCTCTCCTGGCCACGCTGCCCGAATCCAACCTAAATGGCAAGTATGCCTGCGTGTGCATCGCCGTCGCGTGCGTCTACGCCACCTACCCGCCCACACATGCCTGGGCCGCGAACAACTTCGGCAACGAGACCAAGCGATCAGTTGGTATGGGTCTGTATACGGCACTCGGCAACCTCGGGTCCATTGCTGGCACGTTTTTCTACCCGACTGTCGACGGGCCGCAGTTCAAGAAGGGACATTTTATCTGCATGGGCTTGTCGATTGCTACCGCTGTTTTTGCGTTGGCCAACCATTTCCTCTTGGAAGCCATCAACAAGCGGCGTGATAAGAAGTACGGCAAACCAGTGCCAGGGCAGCCGGTGGATGTGTCGGAGTTGGCGGACAGGGCACCGATGTTTCGGTTTATCACTTAAGGCTTGCAGCGGGTCTGCAGGGTTGTAAGTAATCAGTCTAGAAAACTTGTACTCTGTTATGATAATGAAGGGAATGAGAGAATGTCAGCGACACTGGAGTATCAGTACGCCGTAAAAACACCACTATACTTGCCTAGTGGAGATAAACTGACTTTCTATATCTTGAAGCTTTCAATTTAGTTGTATCTAGTGGTACCAAGGTATCCTATCATCAATAGTGTGCCTACACCAGATCCTTCACCCATTCTTTCATTTCTTGGCTCTAACCTCTCCTTATTAATTGGGAAGGAGAACCGATCTCCCAATTATCTATATAAAGCCCTTAGATAGCCAGCGTACCTCATAGAGCTTGCCGCTATTCGCTCGTTTTCCTTCTGTCTCTCTATCATCACTGACTTTGACCCCAATCCTGCATCTCTGGCGATCGGCTCTCAGAGGAGATAGAAGCAATGCCTTTTTACCGCTTGGTATATGCTTATTATTGTTTATTCTAGCTCTTCTAGCTTAACATCAGTCCCTACTTGCTTCGCCAATGCATTCAATGCATCTACTTCTCCTCGAGAATATGGAATCCCCTCTGCTCTTCTCTTCCTCTCCACCTCCGCCTCGATCTCTCCACTGGTGTATATCCTCTCCACCCCAGCCGCCTTCTCACACTGCCTGACTCTCTGCAGTAGCGTATCCATTCTCTCTCTAAGCTCCTTCAGGCCACCCTCCAGGAAGAGCTCCGGTCGGAATACCAAGAACCAGTGCCCGACATTCTGCGGCTCCTGCAGATTCTTGTACTGATCATTCACACCTCCCGCAAAGGCCGCTCCAGACATCAACCCGCCAAACATGTCCATCATCAGCGCCAGTCCGCTTCCTTTTGGTCCGCCGATCGGCAACACAACACCGCCAGCCAGTGCTGCCTCGGGATCTGTCGTTGGTCGCCCCTCCGCATCCAGCGCATACCCTTCGGGGATCTTCTCTCCTCGTCTCGCTGCTTTCCGAATCTTGCCTCGCGCAGCTACACTAGGCGACATGTCGAGCACGAAATCTCCCGCCTCCCCACCGGGAACCCCAATTGCGAAGGGACTGGTTCCAAGAAGCGGCTCCTTCGCACCCCAAGGAGGCATACTCCGCGACGCATTGGTAAACGCCATGGCTGCACAGCCCTTCTCAATCGCCCGCAGGAGATACGTAGCCGCCATTCCGTAGTGATTGCTATGCTTGACAGCCACCACGCCGACTCCGTATGTCTGGGCCATTTCAACACCCTTATCGATCGCGAGTGACGCGGCGACAAATCCGAAGGTGTTCTTCGCGTCCAGGAGCGCCATGACTGGTGTTTTTACGTCGAAGGTGAGCTCGGGGTTCGGGTCCAGGACATTGTGCTTGATGCGCTCGATGTAGCCGCCTAGGCGGTTGATGCCGTGGGTGTCGACGCCACGGAGGTCGGCGAGGACGAGCGACTCGGCGATGAGCTCTGCGCGATCGGAGGGGATGTTGTATTTGGATAGGACGGCAGTCACGAAGGAGTGCGCGGAGGAAGGGGGGACACGCACGATGGTGGAATTGGCCATGTTGTTGAGCTTGTACGAGGATGAACTGTGATGAAAACTCAACCAGAAAATAATAATACAGACCGAGCCAGTGTAACTAGATCCAGGGAGGAATTTATACCCAGGGCACAATCTGAGGCGCCCCGGGCCCCGGTGACTCTCCGGGAAGTGGCCCAGCATTCTGTCATAACGCGGCGATACTCGGAATTTGACAAGAGTATCGGTCACCATGGGTTTAATTTAGGCTATAGGGAGTACTAATTATTTGAGGCCCTTACAGGGTTATAACCGGATGACATTGTTACAAGACATGGAATTGCCCTACTATACTCATACTAACTTCCCAGGGACATTGCTCTTCTCCTCTAGAACCGCCAACAACGTCTTCACTGCGGCCACCCCGCTATTGATCTGATTTTCCACAGTTGACGCTCCGATATGCGGTGTAATAACCACATTATTCAGTTCATAGAACTCGCGATATGCCTCCAACGTGGGCGGCTCAACCTCCATGGCATCCAAAGCGGCACCCCAAATCTTCTTGTCCTTCAATGCTTGGAGTAAGGCATTCTCGTCCACAATTCCACCCCTGGCTGCGTTGATCAATATTGCTTGGCTCTTCATCAACCCCAATTCGTGCGCCTTGATCAGCCCTCTGGTGTTCTCGAGCAGCGGCAAATGTAGCAACACGACATCGGAGTTGATGAGTAGCTCATCCAGCGTCTGGACCCTGGTGTGCAGAATATCTTCCTGATCCCACACACTCAATGGTGCAACAGGGTCATATCCGATAATATTTGCCTCACAGGCACGGTGCCATTTCCTCGCCGTGATTTTGCCAATGTTCCCCATCCCAACCACACCGACCGTTTTGCGAAACAGGCTCAACCCCAGCGTTTGGCTGCGCGTGATTTTGTCGCCATTTCGCTGTAGACGGTCCACTTCCACAACCCGCCTGCTCAACGAGAGTGCTAAAGCCAGGGTGAACTCTGCCACGGACTCACTGTTGAGGCCGGGGGTATTGTGTACCGCGATGCCGGCAACTTTGGCGGCATTTAGGTCGATGTTGTCCACGCCGACCCCTTGTTTCACGATCACGCGCAGTTCTTTTGCTTGAGTTAAGTCAGAGGCTTGTAATTGTGTCTCCGACCGGACGAGGACCCCCTGTGCATGCTGGTGCCAGTCGGCTTTGCGAGGGTCATTCCAGAGGATGACGTCGACCCACTCCGTGGACTGTAGGAGAGCGACTGCATCCTCGTGATAGGGGTCAAGAACGTATATTGCGGGCATTGTCATAGCGTAGTTAGTTGCTTCTTGTTGAAAGTGGTCTGGCCATAATCGTTCGAATGGGTCGTTAGTTGTTGCTGGTGGTCTTCCCGGAAGCTCGCCGCGGAGGTTGGCCGGCTAAGTCCCCGCGGCTCTCGCTGTATGGAAGATCTTCGTGCAAGTCAGCTGGACCATGTACTTCATACGCCGGTGATGATCTTCAGATTTGTCCATTGTCCTTGACGTTGCTTGCAGCTACCTTGAAAAGACTTTACACGGAGTGAATCTCCAGATCATGGCGGCATCTCAGGATCCTATCATCAGCGCACTACAGGACTACACCACGTAAGTTCTGCGGACTAATTACAATATCACCCGAATGCTTTTGTTCTAATCAAAGAAAGTTGCGATGTCTCCGATGCACTGTGCAAGCTAAACTATCCCCACGGGGGATTTCTCACGGGGCTCACACTGTGGTCGCCAGAACGCCAACAAGGCGCGACGAAGATCATAGGGCCTGCATACACCGTCAAATATGCCCCGGTAGACGACTCAGCACCTAAGCACCCGTCACACTATGTAAAGCTCCTTTATTGATTTTGCTCCCCGTGATGAACTCTATGGCGTCGTGTTAATTCTTATAAGATCGACTCCGTCCCTCAAGGCACTGTCATTTTCGTCTCCTCGCCAAAGACCCCAAATGCCGTGTATGGTGGTTTAATGTCGACACGGGCGCAGGCAAGCAGAGCCGCCGGGACTGTTGTCGATGGCAGATTCCGAGATCTACAAGAGCAACGTGCTCTCAATTACCCTGTTTGTTGTCCCAGTATCCTATTAGCAGTGAGCCAGCCCCCTTGGCGCTAACCTCGACATTGTAGGTATTCGCGCGCGATGTTGGTACTGCACCGCCTTATGGCGCGGTTAAGGTAGTAGGAGTGAATGTACCCGTCAAGCTGCAATCAGTCGAGCAGGACATTACCATCAACCCTGGTGACTATCTGATTGGTGATCTGAATGGCGTGGTAGTGCTGCCAAAGGCCCAGGCGGACAAGGTCCTCCCTCTCATGGCAAAGCAGGCAGAGGCAGATGCGAAGATGGCTGTGGCAATTAAGGAAGGGATGGCTTTTACTGAGGCCAGTCAGAAATTCCGAGTTTGAGTGGGAAATTGCGTACCAGACTATATTTTTCGAACACTTTTAGAAGGGATATACTCTCCGATAGGTGGGTGTTATGGTCTATGTTTGGACATGACTCGGTTCAGCCCTAAGAGAGAGAGAGACTTCGGGAAAATCTGTTGTAAAGACCACGATATAGAGAGCATGAATTTGACCAATACCTATCCTACCAACATCGACCGGCCAAATCAGGTATGTAATGCATTATGGGAGTCCATTTAGAGGAGGGCAGTCTCGCTAAGCTGATAATTGTTCTATCCTCGATTTCAACATCTTTGTCATTTGTGACCCCCGACTACCACGCCTAATCTGGCTCTAGGATGAAACTATATATATGGCATTAATACCATGTTCATAGTGCCTTTATTCCGGCACAGGAACATTCGCTATACTCTATGTGTGGCACTTGCTTGCTTTGCTATTAGCAACCATGACTGTACTGCCTGTTGCAGTAGCCCAAGTCCCAGGATGCATTAACAAGGCATTTCAACAGATTTTACTCGGTCGTGCCCTTGAACCGTAAAGACATTAATTAGAGACACCAATTCTGCCATGAGGGAGGCTACAGCTGCTGTATTTCACAAAATCCCCTTTAATGATTATTATAAAGCTGGAACATAACTTTGGTTACCAAGATTTCAATCTCCAATGTCCCCGCGCATTGTAGTTTTCTCAACTGCCATTCAGAGATGTCACTCATAACTGACATTCAAGCAGGCTAGTTAGCCATGAATAGCCCCAACAATTCCACAGATGGCCGATCATTGATCGCAAATAAATATGCTAGTTGAGCAGATGTACATGTGTGTTGAATCTGGCACCATGCTGGCACAAAAAATGTGTCCTTTTCCCTCCAGTGAAACTAGACCGTCCCCCCATCAGCTGTGAGCAAGGTAGACCTGGCCTCATCAGAACGGACATGATAGACGAAAGAACATATTTCCCTCTGAGCCACTGTAGTGTAACTTGGTGATATTCACCCCACTTGAGGACTGATTGTCTCCGACAGATGACGCCGTCCCTTCCGATCGCAGTGGCAGATTGTATGGTCGAATTTGGACTTCTCTAAAGCACCCTGGATAGGCTTCCAGGGAAACCGGAAGTTACTCTGTTTGACCGCGGGTAAAATCATGAGGATGGATATGGGAGGCTTAGGACTGCTGGTAAAGGTATGGATAGCCATGTCCATATCCCGCTCCGCGTCATTGACCACAATATGTTGGCCACAGATGCGGTTGGCAGCATTGATGCTAGTTGCACGAAGCGCGTTGGTAAAAGCGTTGATCGTAGGCTTCAAGGCGGCGTCATCCCTCTGTGGGTCACGGCCGCTGGGGTACGATAACTAGAGGAAGGTCTAGTATGGTGGCTCTGCTCGAGCTGAGTATAGGTACATGTGAGGGAAGGGGGGGAATTATTCACACCTTCAAGATAGATTGTTACAGTGCCCTAGGTCCTTAGCAAGGGGCTCGAAAAGCAACCGCAGTGCTGTCAGTCTAGTGTATTCTAACTTAAAAAGATATGATATTCGAGCTCTACGCTTCTCTAATGTAATTTTCAAATAACCATGACATAGTGGCGGGTTTATTTATAATTCAACATACGATAGCAGTGTCAAGTTGCAAGCTTACAGGCGAAAAACGCAAGCGAACATGCCGGAAAAAAAACTTTTGATTAGAACTTCATAATGTGATTATAGATCACAGCAGAGATAATGAATACTTTATTCAGCAATTACCACGAACTCCCTCCTCTTTTACCGCCTCGTAAGTTTTATCTGGAAGCCAAACCAAACCGGGACCCGAAGCTTCTAGATTCTTCGTTTTTTTTGTAATAAGCCCTGCATAACTTTTCACCGTAGAAGAAATGCTCGCGAGAAGCTGGGTCAGAGTCTGGGAAGCCTGAGACTCTGGCCTTCTGTTCGAACATAATGATGAGGTCCGAACCGCCGAACTCGAAGTGCGAGAGTTCATCCCCCTTCTTGACTTTTTGACCCTTTAGCCCCGATATCACATTAACAGAAGAGACCATGGCCATGCCAATGGGCAAGACAACAACTCTGCCCAGGTTTTCATTGTTGATAATCACCACTCCTCGCGTCTGGAGGAACTGATAGCCTGGAGTGTCTGGGGCATCCAGGGTCTGGACACCAGAGGCATTCTGTGATTTTTCCCCAATCTGGCGGGAGAGCTCTAGATAATTGTGGCCAACCTGCTTGTCGGTTTTCACCAGGACCTCGAGGTATGCCGCGCCTTGAATGACGTCGATGACTTCCACAGTCCCCGAGACTGGTGCATGCTGGCGATGGTAGTCGAACGAGTTCAAGAAGACGTGAGTCCAGAGTCCGTCTTTAAAAAGCTCTCCGTAGGTTTGAGAGTCGTCCCCAGGAACTTTCTGGTTGCCATAGGGACCCAGAAGATCTTTTACTCTCCATGGGACATTCTTCAGAACCACCTCATCTTTCACCATCCTGTACTCTTCCTTTTTCAAGACCACCTCGGAGTCGTTGCTGATGGCAAATGCTCCAGCGAAAGTGGAGTCAGCAGGGAAGGTCACGATACGATCATCGTCTAGACCGCTGATTTCACGTGGCTTGTCAAGGCGTCGACAAAAGAAATTATTGAATGACGTCCAGTGCTTGGAGTCCCCCTCGGACTCGAAGACACGGTAGAGAGGAGAGTTTCGAAACGTCGTTATTGCAGCCTCATTGATCGACGAAGGCTTGTCCATGCTAGATCCGATCTCCTTGGCGAATCGGACCACCCAGTCTGAGAGGGGTTTCAGCGGCTTGTTGATGCTTAGTGGGTGGATTTTGGTCTGACGACCGCCCAATGGCTCCTGGGAAAGGACAAAGTAGAAGACACAAAGGATGTAGTAGATGTCCCGGCCTTTGGTCGACTCTGTAGGAACCCAGCCTCGGATCAGCCAGTCGGCAAAGTCAAGAAAGCCTTTGGCTGAAATGATGCCGTACTTGTCCAGCTCGGGGATATCCCATGTACGAGCCTTTTTTACCGCCTGTTCGAGGTCATCTACCTCCCAGAGCAGCTCGTCGCGGAGCTCCTGGACGATGTCGCTGTATCTTGGCATGTTGGTTTGATGCTTTGTATATGGATAGAGGCACAAAAGACGAGCTGATTAGTGGAACGCAATGAGAACTAAATCAGGAGTGTTAGACGTTCTTCTTATACACTCTTGTCCTTCACAGCGGCACCGAAATCCCCGAAGTCCTGATATACAAGACTCGATAAAATGAAAGCATTCGACTAGTTCCACTGGTTAGATTAACTCTATAAATCATCATGATGACGCTGGAAGATGGCCCGGCCCTTAAATGGGCTCGGAAGGCGGGTCCGCGAACATCTCAGATGTGAATTCCTTCGACATGATATCCTCCATTCAATACTGACTTTCTCCAATGTAACCATATAGAATTTTTCTTTGATATGGTCCTTCCTAAACACTATTTACTTCCGCTTGCTGCTAACGACCCATACAGAATGCAACACTTGTCACGCCAACTTTTATCATTAAGTATGGTAAAGTCTTCCCACCACTAAATAATTATGGTTGTGGGGAACAACAGCTTGTCATATGTTGTCAACAGTTTCCACGACACAACTACCCATATGTTAGTATTAGAGTTCATTCGAGCATCGTATCCGTATTGTAGTTGCGCGTGGTGGAGGCCCGAGCATTCGTGGCACTAGTAGCTCCGCTTCTTGCCCCAATATTCGTCAACAGGGCCGTAGAACATCAACGTAGTTATCTGATTTCCTCGGTAGAGCATACGTGGATCGTGCTTGTCGTGTTGTGGTTTAGAGAAACGTTGGCTGTGGCTAATCTGTTCTGGAAACATGGTGGGTTATATACAAGATGCGACATCGGATCGATTTGACATGAATCTGACGATATAGGGAATTTATTTGGTAGATGAAGCTTCCTTGTTTACTCGATTGACACCACATTTGCAACATTCCCCCTTCAAAATCGCTGTGCTAGCATGGCGATACTGCACTTGTGAGAATGACTAAAGATACGATGCTTGGAAATAGAAACGCTGCAGATAGGCTCATCATGACATATTCTTTTTGAATGAACACAGCAGTCAAGAACCCGTTGCTTCAACTTGGCGTACATACTCTATCTAATTATTGAAAGCTGCCAATCGGTTATTACATCCGTCATTCTGCGCATCCTCCATCTGACCCACTATATATCCCAAACATGACGTTCTTTTTCTTTAACCTAGACTAGAATAATTCCGCTGCGGTCCCGTGGGTATCTGACAAGAACTAGAGCTCAATCGAACGTAGAGACTTCCATTCAGGCCAGTCTCGTCGCGTACGTTTGCAGTAGAATGGTGAGTCTGGAACCATATCAAGAACACGATTAATGTCGGTCTGGTGCTCTACAACTCACCAAATGCGTCCATGTCCCAAATAGCAGTGAGAGAGCATCCAGGCCAGTCATGATATCTACGGCCCGTATAATCCCACCTCATGTGTGAAATCTCCGTGCGGTTCCGTCCACATTAAGCCCACGACATCATCATGCGATATTACCTTTGAAACAATTTACTCGGAGGCTCCAACCCAGAATTCATCTATCCCACTACCCGCGAATACCCAAGTTGGATCTCGAGTCATTCTTCTCCCTATTCCCTCTCCAACCTTCAGATCTATGTCAAAATCTTCCAGTCCAGCTACCCCTCTAGCCATCTCAACCCTCACTTCCCTTCCTGTGTCCCATTCGGAGATCATACTCCCAGTACTCGAATCTGGCCGGTGATCCTTTCCAACGGTCCCCACGATTTGCCGACCACGAACTCCACCCCTGTTCTTTACCAACGTGCGAGTACCATTGGATCAGCGCACAATCAATGCCAAGCCGGCCTGGGCGTACAGGCCATTAATATCAGCCGTCATGGTAACACAAGCTCGTTGAAACGCCGCCAGGGGCATATATTGGTATATCATCGGCGTTGTGAACACCGCCAGCGACTTAGTAGATTCCCACAGATCGGATGATCAGGGTGCACCGAGGGCAAGGCCACAACCGAACTCGGACGGACTCGGGAGGGGGAAGGTGGTGTTGACGATCGTCCAAAGGGGAACTGTCTTGGTGGGTGGAGGGTGGTCTTCTCGGAAAGCGTGGAATGGAGTTGTGCAGGATAGGAGGCACACAGTCCGGATCAGAATGGTAGCATACGATACGTTTTCTAGTTTTATACTTGGCTGGGGGTGGCGGGCGAAACCAGATTTTGGTTGTTTTCTGTGTATTCAAAATAAATCTGGCAGTAAGCACAGCATAGCCCGCAGAGATGGTATCTCAGACTTGATGCTGTGCGACCACAAGGTTCGTGATATGTTGTTGTGCTGCTCTACCATCTGCCGTAATTCAACCATGATGAATAGTGAGGATTATGGTGAGCAAGATCCTGAAGGCCAAGGATATAAGGCGTCAAGTTCCCCAGTCTCGGATTCCCGTGCAGATATTCTTTGGTCCAGCCAGCAAAATCCAGAGTCTCCGGATTTCAAAACGGGCGTGACACACATTGTGTTATTCTGATTCAACCCAGGCCTGAACCCCGACGCAATCAAAGAAGTCAGCCATCTCTCTCCCAGGTTTTATGTAACCATCGTCAGGAGATAGTGGTTGCTGACACCTGCCCGACATGCGAGGATGTAATCGCCCTAAAATCCAATTGCACTCAGCTGGGAACCTAGCAAGTATACATCACTTCTTACTCCGGTCGGAGCGATAACTCACCAAAGGGAATGTAGGTCCGTGTTACCGCAGACAAATATCACACCATTGAGCATAGCTCGGCTCACTGCTTGTTGGCCGTGGCAGAGAGGAACCCATGCATTTGTCGCGGAATCTGAAAATGCAGAGGACCGCGACTACTACGTCTCAGGGATCCAGTTCATTTCTGGCTTAGGAAGGGGTTGCAGGTTATGGTCGACGTCGTTCAGATTCTTGGCTTCATTCCGGGTGTTGTTACCTGATATTCTGAGGCTGTGGCGTATTTACTGTTTATCAAGCCCTTCTCACTGTACCCCTTTCATTCGCGTAGATCCATGTTCGGACACTGTGCCTTGGTGAGAGAGATTCAGCGGTGTTTCATCACTTCGAGCTGCCGATATTGAGAGGCAATATCTTACAAAACCTGAGCATGCCAACCAGGATATGCTAGAGTCAAATATGGCATTATGTCTACAGAGATAAACAGGCTTGTATCCGAGGAACATTCCCACCTATCAATCTCTATGATTGGACACGTCCATGCTGAGTGGCTGCTATCTGCAAAGCAACGAATCTCGAGTAGATCCGACATAGGGCTAGACTACCTCCCATGAACCAGAAACAAGGATGGCCGCTGGGTCTCCAGATCTACTAAAGATATTAGTAGCCACTGGGAAAACGGGGATAAATCCGATTCTCACTGTTCTCATTTCTCCATCTTCATCCAAAACCCAGACCTGGTTACACCGGCCCGCAACCTGACTGCCCAGGAGTCGCAGTTGCCGCATGTCCTCCCCCGCTGGTGGCCAAATTCTGGCAGGAACAGTCGGTCTTCATTCATACCTGGATGGCCATGTCCGTTCGTCACAATGTGTGAGTATCTCTCAAGCATTCCTGTAAGTATTCGCGCGACTTGACTCCCTTCGTCAACATGACGAGAACGCAGCCTTTACACGGTATTAACCAACAACTGCGGAGGGTTGTTGAGCCACCCTGTCCGCTCAATGCGACCCCCTCTGTATGAATCTTTCCCCCTTGAATTCCACGACGCCACTCAAACTTCCTTTTGAGAGACCGACAACGATATCCCCAAGTCGAATATCATCTTCCTCACTCGGGACTCCACCGCCTATTCCCACCAAAAACCAATATTTGATTGCTTTGAAATCGCTCAACAATTGTGGGGCAACTAAGGCAGCTTTGTTCGTTCCCGTCCCGGGCATGGTGGCAATCACATTGTTGTGTTCGCCGATTCGTCCAAGGGTGTAGCTGTTGGTGTCGCTGCGGGCGGTGGAAGAATAGACCTCGTTCAACAGGGCTTCAAGCGGCGCTGCCTCGAGATAAAGGGGACAGATGCAAGCGATTCTATATTCTTCCAGGCGGGGTTTGGAGTGTGAGGGCGCCATAATCATGGGGTGGAACACGGCGAACCATGCTAGCAACCAATGAAAACCTAACATTGCTTGCTTCATAGCGGGGTCCTGATGTGTTGGCACTGAGCCTCAGCCTCAGCCTCATTCAGCTGTCTGACTTGCAAAGCTCGCTCGATATTGAGGACGAGATCACAGAGGATCAAGCCCAGGATCCCTCCGCTTAGTGAAGGGCTTGTTAGTCTGCAAGAAACCAAACAGGGTGAGGCCCTACTTACGAAATTGTTCATATTCAACTTCTGAGGACGTGCAAACACCAACACCCTAATTCCCGAACTTACTCGCGATGGATTCAAACTCGACAAATCTTGATGCTGCCGAGCAAACTACCACGGCCCAAAGCAACTCTGGTGCCATATTCTACAGCTGTAGTTTCAACACCAGTGGGGGCAACATTAGTATCGGCCACCAGCATACAGGAGCACCAGACGTAGCTCTGACTTCTCGTCATGGCGAAGCCGACAACACAACATTTGATCCATCTCAATGGGAAGTAGAGAGCAAGGAGATCCTGCAATGGCTATCGACTGTGCAGTACAGATTGCACCACAGAACTGTGTCTAGACTTCTACTTGAGGGGACAGGACAATGGCTATTCGAGAAACCACAATATCGCGAATGGTACAGCTCAGAGACGTCGTCAATACTATGGCTCCATGGAATCCGTCAGTTTCCGATCGCGTCTACACCCGATGAAGCCCAGGCTGACTATACCTATAGCGGGCTCTGGCAAAACATGTCTCACGTAAGTGAAAAACAAATGTGCAGTGCATATTGCTGACAGGAAGATAGATCCATAGCTATTGAGAAATCCTTGGCCGCATCCTCAACCGCGAACAACGCACTGTCTATCGCATATTTTTACTTCTCAAGAAATAAAGCAGAGGCACAGCGTTCGGACCCGACCGAAGCGCTGTCAGCCATTCTAAAACAGCTGTTGTGCTCGATATCGCAGCGGTGGCAACACGACTCTCCCACTACCAGGCAGTATAGATTGAGGAAGCGTGAGGCTGAGATCGATGGCTCGGAAATTGAGCGTCTTTCGATAATGGAGGTCACCGAGCAGATAATACATCTGGCCAAAGATACCCCTATTATGATATTCATCGACGCCTTGGATGAGTGTTGCCCTAATCAGCGATACGAATTATTCGAGATGTTGGACGAGGTTTTGGTGAAGGCGACCAAGACAGTGAAAGTCCTGGTATCCAGTCGGGACGATGCGAATATCCTCCTGAAGCTCGGCACGTCCCCAAACATTTCCATAAGCAGTGCTGATAATGCTTTGGATATCAACCGGTTTGTTGAGACCGAAATTCACAAAGCAATCAATCAATCCCGACTCTTGGATGGGAAAGTGACATCCGATCTTCAACAGCGTATCACAGACAGGTTAATCAAAAAGGCCGACGGCATGTTCGTATTCTCTACTCTGTATCCAGCGTCATGAGCTTTCCTGACCCTCTACAGGTTTCTTTGGGCGAGCCTGCAAATCCAACACCTATGCGATAGCCGCCATGTCAAAGTCGAGGCGGAGTTATTGATGGAACTCGCCGCATTCCCAGATTCCCTCGTCGACACATATTCTTTTGCATTGAATAGTATCAAACATATTAGGCCCCAGGGCCGTAATATCGCCGAGTCTGTACTGAAATGGCTTCTCTGTGCCAAGAAGGCTACGTACGAATACATAGCAGCCTTTTGCGCAGCAGATACATCCTTTGGGGGGGTTCTTCCGTCTGTCGAGACGATTCTTGATGTTTGCTGCAACCTGGTCAAGTTCGATGACTCCTTGTCGACTTTGACGTTTGCCCACGTGTCCGTCCGGGAATTCTTAGAATCGCAGCGAAAGTTTTTCCGGTACAAGTGCAATTCTTTTGTTGTTGAACGTCTTTTTACATCTGATATCATACTACCGAGTGACAGCAACAGTCTCCTTCGCAAATACTACCTCGACTTTTGGTGGTTCCATTACAATATGTCGGGAAAGCATCGCAAAAGGATTTTTGATCTTCACGTGAAGGACTTTATGTTTGATGGCCTCGCTCCAAGCGAAAAGTATTTACAATGGGCAACGAACAGCGACAAAGTATCGGGGACATCACATTGGCCACCCCCTGGGAATGTGAGTAACCCCATTCAATTTGCCGCGCACAACGGTTGGCTAGAGGTTCTCGATCATTGCGAGCGAAGTGGGAATCGCGATAACATGCTCGGCTCTGCACTCATCCTCTACGACGTGGCGATTGAACAAGGTCAACTACATGTGCTTCAGTGGCTCCTTGATCACAACATCCCACTAGACGACAGTGCCATCTACAATGCTTTTGTTTGGAGAAATCAAGATGTTGTCAGGTTTTTCTTTTCACGGGGTGTCCTGACTATACATGATAAGGTGGCGGGTAGATGTCCATTGATTCTGGCAGTCTTATTTGAAATGACAGATGTTGTGCAATATCTGGTGGAGGCCGGTGCAGACATCGACAGTAGTGACTCCGAGGGCTGCACACCATTATTCTATGCTGTCGTGAATGACAGAAGTGAAAGCATAGTTCGGCTTTTACTCGACAGAGGAGCAGACCCCAATAAGCTCAACTGCCATGGCCAAGATCCACTGACTCTAGCTGTTGAAGGACGACACCAGATTCACTGCAGACTAATGCTTGAAACTGGTTTGTGCAGATCAGCCATTCTCGGGCATGGGCAAACCCTTTTGCAGCTTGCGTTTGAGTCTCTAAGCAACTATGCTGCATGCATACTCGTTGCTCATGCTGTGGATCCCCGGCTGCATGATGAGACCATGCGCACTCACTGGATGACGCTCCTGTCTTCTATTCCTGTCATTCACCGGAACTCGCACCAGGAGAACGGGATGAGAAGAGACACAATAGTCTCCGTCCTATTATTTGGAGAAATTCTGGCGGATGATCTTGTCAGTCAGGCGCTATTAAGTATTGCCGCCCAGCTTCGCCACGTTGCAGCTGTCGAGTTATTACTTGATACCGGGGTAGATCCTACATGTCCAGCCATCCGCGGCGCTACAAGGCGGCCTGGCGGAGTGGGATATATGTGTGATGACGGTGTCAGTTCAATTCAAGAGTTTCAGCAATTGTCCGACACCATTAAAGACGCGGAGCATCATCACGAGGCACGTGAGAAACTATTCGACGAACTGAGACAAGGGCCGCTATCATGGGCCGCATTAACTGGCAATGTGCAACTAATCCAGACGATCCTTGATCGGGGATTCGATCCCAATACCACAAATCGGAAAGGGGATACCGCTCTTTTCTTCGCTACGCAGTACTACGGCGACGATCGATCTCACGACCAAGTAGGCACGGATAAAGAATCAGTCGTCCGAGTCTTACTCGACAATGGAGCCTTGGTCAACTACCATGACGCCGCTGGAACAAGCCTAGTCAAAAAAGCTCTCCAGGGGCGATATCCAGGTCTAGTCAGCTTGCTGGTCAACGCCGGGGCAGACATGCCCCCAGTCCTCGAAGGGATGGAACCAGCATCTTTACGGAGCACCTTTGGCCATGGCGAGAATGGCATCCGCCAATTATTGCAGCGAAGAGTGGCTGCGTCTCACTCGCAAGACAGCATCTCCTCCGCAAGTAACAACGCGGGGGACCCTTTGGAAGTTGTTTCGCGCCTGATCATACGAGGCGCTATGCGTATGTTAGTGGACGAACTGGAGTCCACCACGAATACGTCTAACTAGCTACAACCGTGCAGCAACAGGATTATGCAGTCTCCAACTTGCATGGGCTCTCGCGATGATCAAGCAGTCTTGCCTGCTACCTCACGCTAGATATGATTACTCGACTTTGTTCTATCATCTAACGTGTAAGCATCTAGACTAGTAGCAAAGTAGATGATTAATTTAATTCAGACTCTACCACCCACCTAATATCAAGAACCCCCTGGCTCAAAGTCGGATGATAGAGAATAGTGCCGGTTAGGTAGACTTTGAGCCCTATTTATATCTCCGAACACTGCCTACCTTGATGATTAAAAGGAGGGATTAACACATGCACTCCATATCTCAAGCGAGGCACGTTATGGCCCCATTAAGAACACCTTGGCGTTACTAAAACCTAAGGCCTATTCATACGAAGAATCGTGAGCAAACAACAGCAATTTTGGAAGCTACAGTATAGCATTGGAAGCATGGGAACGGCTTGTTCTGGGACATATCAACCACCAAGTATTTCTCCGAGACGATACTACAGAGTATCAGGTTGGGGTTTTAAAGCAATGAAAGGCCAGATTCGTGTGCCTCGGGGAATACGGAATACGAGCCCTGATTCGGCCCCAACAGCAGCTTGATTCTTCACTAACATTTGCAGATCGCAGTTTCATGATGTCATTTCACGCATAGAGAGAGGGCAGTGTCCTTGGCCTCATCACTTTGGGTTGCAAGGATGACTTCGGGGAAGTATAAAAGGACCTCCAGAAAGCACCATCAAGAGAAGAGCATCAGGAACAAAACCACTTCTCCCATTTCAGCTACAAACCAAAACCTTCATACTCTGGAATTTTTCAATTTTCAAAACATTTTGATGCCTTCTCTCCCCACCACCCTACTTTTCCTACTGGCTTCCTCTGCAGCCGTTTCTGCTGAGACCTTAAGGGCTATCTGGTCCTCCGGTTCTTTCTCAACGATATCCGGGCCTGGCGGCGGCAACGGACACGGCTATGACTCAGGCTTCGCTATCCTAAACGAGAACGGTGACGCTGTCTATGATAAGGGGGAACTCCGGCTGGAAAAACGCCTGTATGAATACCGGCGGCGGCCGCGATTACACCCTTGAAGCCAGCTGCTGGGATACGCCACGCAAATTCCACTGCGAGGTCTGGGATGGTGATGGCAACAGCCTAGGCAAGAGCGAGGGAAAGACGGAAACAAATTTCATAGGTATCGCTATCGGTCAGGATAGTACCTGTGTTGTTGAATTCGAGGCTGATGGCGAGGGCTGCCCTGCTCTCGGGGACGACGAGGATAGCGAAATTCACTTTACGGGTTAAACGGCATCCATCATGAAGGGAATTGCTTGACGGAGAGGGCTTGTAGATATTGGGGTTTGGTTCTATTTTGTATCTAGGCTGTATTTCGGTACTTGCAATGCGGATATATTAGTCTATCAAATGGAGATACCCCCAACTCTGCCAATGTAAGCTATACCAGCGTCCGTCGGGGTGTCAATTGCAACAGAACCACCCTGTGTCCTAGTACTCGCGCCATGAATTTCACCGGGAAACATTGTTGAACTAACGTCGACGTAACAGATCCATGTGTGACCGCTGGAGAGGTAGAAGTAGTCGTCGTTGTTGTTGTTATCGATCTCGAGGACCCTTCCCTTGTAAGCGTAAACTCCGAACTCATATACTATACGCAAGGTTGTCCTGGTAGATGGCATGACGGAACGCGCGTCGTTCGTAGAGTAGCCTAAAACAATTGTATGAGAATAGCCGGTGTAGATGGAGCTGGAGAGGGCGATGTAGCGGCTGCGCCCTATGCTAGAGCGGCAGATACAAGATAGATAATGATCATCTTTCAGATTACTAGATGGTTCTTTTATCTAGTGATAGGCCAAGCCAATAAATACATTGTTCCGCTTGAACACCTCCCCAGGCCAAGATTTTTATTGCTCCTGGTGTGCCATATCAATGACTTCCCTTCTGTATTTTCTCGTCCACGATGAGGACACAGTTCCCCTATCATCCCAGAACCTGCTTTATCCCTCCCTAGGCATCAATGAATCCAACCAACGATGACGCACAATCACAAACTACGAACCAAATCAACAACGGACACAGCTCAGAGACAGCCAAAACATACCTTATCCCATCTAACAAGATGCACAACGTGGCGCCTGCTCGCCAGCGGGCAACACACATTGACATCCACCGCAATCAGCGGCAAGCTGCCATGTCTGTCCGTTGCAGACCGCAACGCTGTGGCGCGTGTCCATGCACCTGTATCCGGCGCCTTCACAGTGGCCGCCGACTGTGGCGAAGCTCTGGGCGAATACGGCGGGGATCGAGGCGAGAAGGGGGATGATGCTGAGGAACTTCATATTGGTTGATTTGGTAGGTAGGATTGTTCGGTAAGAGATTGGGTATGAGTGGATATGGCTTGGTTGGATGTTTTGGGAGTAAGAGTGCGTGTTAGGGAGGAAGGTGAGGATATGGGAGAAGGCAGTATTTATGCTCTTGATGGCTCCCTGCGGTGACCGGTCTGAGTCGACATTCAGAATGCTTAAGGGCCCTCCATGCTGGCAGTCCGAGCGCAACCCGACTGGCTATCTTCTCCATACAAGGTCAGGGATCATCGCTCCTTCAAGGAGACTTACAGGAAGTCCGACTACGTATACCCCCGATTATGCCGAACAAATCTGAGAATGCCGTTGTTGACATTGTTCTCGACGCGAAACTTTGCCCCCTAATACCTTTGTTGTATCCTAGAAACTCGAGTCAAGACCAATGTCCCTTTCAATGCGCAGTCTTACTCCTGAGTCCAGACCGCATTTCCGCCCTCGATAAGCCCCCCGCAGATCATCAGGAGATACATCAAATCCGGTAAACACCCTGTCAATATTGTTTGTGCCAAGTCTTATAGTTCCTAGTCTTATCAGCCCATTGCAGACGAGGCGTTCTCCACATTGTCTGACAGTCCAGGCCAGAGGCTGTAGCCTTGCCATGAAACGCACATTGTACATCTCCTCCTGTTGAGAATCTCACCCGCATAACACGCCCACCACAATATCTCAACAAAGATATCCATCACTTGCCACGGTACCTCCCGCTCGCCGCAAATGTATTGTTTCTATTGCTGGTCATGTCCTGGATCTAGTAACAGATGAAGCGATTTAAAGATTTGAACGTGGCCTCCATGTTATATACGGATGATCGGGCCCAGACGGAACCAAATAGTCGACGTCGGAAGTATTCACCAACCCAGGGTGAACTTCCGACAGATCCTTGATCCCGATGAGCTTCATGGCGCTCTCTATCTCCCCTTTCAGCACTAGAAAGCCTTGTCAGCTTGGGTGATCAAGTATCCAACAGGTAGACTCACATTCAACTAAATGTTCCACACCCTCGGTTCCATAGTGCAGCGCGTACAAGAAACTCCGCCCAATTCCGACTGCTTTTACTCCGAGACAGAGCGCTTTCAGAATGTCACTTCCTCTCCGAAACCCCCCGTCAATGTATACCTCCATCTTATCGAAAACCTCCGGGCAGACTTTGTGCATCTCTAACAATACCAGAATTGAGGGTGGTGAGTAGTCCAGGTTCCGCCCACCGTGGTTACTGAGAATTATCCCATTGACCTTGTATTGCATTGCGATCTTCGCGTCCTCGGCGGAAGTGATCCCCTTGAGTATAAGCGGAAGCTTGGTTACGCTTCGGATCCATTCAATATCTCGCCATGTCATTCCCTGGTCGATGAAACTCCCCATGACTTTCGTGAGCCCTGCACCCGCCTTCATAGGCTTTCCAGTCACCGGATGGATGAGTTCATCGTCGGACTTTAATCTTTCGTCCGACTCGCGTTTACCCCTTCCCGCTGCATCAACAGTTAGGAATATAGCTTTGAACCCGAGGGATTCTACTTTGCGCAGTAGGTCTCTGGACTTCTCTTTATCTTTGTTGAGATACAGCTGGAATAGCAAGGGGTATCCCGGTGTCTGTTCAACGATTTCATTAAGCGGATGGCCCGAGTTCGTGCTGATCTATTCAGTATTAGCATTAACTTGCTACTACTTCCCTTGAATAGAAGACATACAATCTCCAAGATCCCAGTAGCCTTGGCCCCACGAGCGAGTGCCTTCTCCGCCTCGGGATGGATCAACCTCGCTACCCCAGTCGGACAAATAAACAGCGGCATTGACACGGGTATATTAAGCATCGAGCTCGAAGTATCCACATGAGTAACATCTTTCATCACCCTCGGTCGGAACCATATCCGTTTAAGCATAGACTCATTGGCGTCGCGAGTCCAGCAGTCTGTGTCAGCTGTGGAATAAAACGTATATGCTTTCGCTGGTGCACTTATGGCGGCTGCTCGTTCGAAATCATAGCTGCGGGGTGTTGGTCAGTTTTTTTTCGGATTTTTTTCCGGTCAGATCAACGCGCTGTCACGTCACGTACCTGTTGATGAGCGAATGCAGTGGGGGTTTCGAGATTCCAGAGGGTCGAGGATTTGGAATTGGGACTGGGGTATTTTGCTTCCACTCTGGAGTAATTGTTGAGGGGTCTAGTCTGCCCTTGAAGTCGGTTGTTTTGAGATTTTCTTTGATTATTGGGGGAGCGTGGATTTCGAGGAATGCTTCTGTGGCATCTTGCCCGGCATACTTGAGGATGGCTTCATGTATATTAGCCAGTCTAGTTTGACGGTACAGGGAATGAACTGCCTACTGAAAGCTCCTCCAGGGTGTTCTCTGGCAAAAGAGGTCAAATCCCATATTTCATTGTTGATCACGACCCAGCAATCGTCGGGGGTACTATGCTGACGTACCCCCTCAACTGAAATTAAGGGAATATCCATGAAGGCCACCTGCACTCAGATCAATATACAGTGGAAATCAGAGGGTAGGTAGAATGGAAGACATGTAGAGTGCCCGCCTTTGTATTTGTATGCCTCATCGGTCAATGGTTTAGCCGGGGCAATGATACCACTCAGAGCTAATCGGATTCACGCCGATAGTCACCCCCACATTTGATTCTACTCCGGAGTACAATTCTGCGGTTCACCTGTCTGAAACTAGGCTGGTGATCATGTTGGGGTTACCAAGATCTATGTATTCCGCTCAACAATGAATAATATATGGTCTATATGATTCCATTTTGTCATGAACTAAGTACATATGACCACGGGGTGTGGAAAACAGGGCTTCCCGTCCACTCGACCATACTAGGAGTGTTAATGCCTTGATTACACAAGATATCAATGACAATGAAGGCCGGTGCCTCTATTTGCTGCCCAAACTAGCGACCCATTGGTCTACAGAGGCCACCTGGGCCTGTTTGGGAAAGACCTTGTCAACCAGGACGCGGTGGATTTCGGGATCCAGATCCATGCAGAGATCTTGAAGTACCGTAAGGCGATAGTCGAGATCAGCAGCCTGACGGAGGGTGGAGAGGACGACCCCGCTGGTAGCCACACCGGCCAGGACTAAAGTTTCGGCCTCGAGGCTACGCAGAACGACATCGAGATCGCTACCTGCGAATGCGGACACACGGCGCTTGGTAACCACAATATCGCTTTCCAGGGGTGCAATAGTAGGTGGGATGGCTATCGCTGCGTCACCTTCAACAAAGCCCTCGAGTCTCGCGAACGACACGTTTCGGTGAGAAGTTTCCGGATGTCCGGGTCGGAAGCATATTGTCACGTAGATAATCTTGACATCTGCTGCTCGGGCGGCGTGCCTTGCTTCGTTTATCCGTTCCAGGTACTCTGATTTGGCCTCTAGTCGATCGAGGATCCCTTCTTGTAGGTCCATTAATAGAAGCACTGTCGCGCCCATAGTTCCGTGCGAATTTGTTTCTGGGTTGACTGAAGAAGTTGGTAAAGGTTCTAATATCCTTGTCAAAGCAAAGAGAGGGGAATATATGCGAAAAGTAATTTTTTGGCCGATAAACATGGTGTATACTATGGGACTGACCGATATTTAACTTGCTCTTTCGTTTACCGGTACCGGCAATTCCCCACCAATAATCGTGGACTACATAAGCGGTTCCGGGATTCGAAGCCCTGAATTGTCCATCACCAGCATACATTGGGAGCCACCTTTCGTTCTGAGACCGCTACCGGGCCTGTATCACCCATTTTTATTTCGACCTCGTTGTATCTCGAAGTTTGAAAGGCAATAAGGGGCATCAGCTAGTTAGAAGCCTCCATATACTACATAATAAGAGCCTATCCACCTATCCAATTTTTTTACGCTTTTTCACACTTCATTTAACCCGGAGAAGCATAAGGACTCTTGGGCACCGGCCAAAGAATAACATACGAAACCCGTGACGATGGATGATAAAGTGGTCGAAAATGGCGTCGAAAACAGGGCTGAGCCGCGACATTCCGTTTTTTCAGGACTCGAGAAAGGGATTTATGTATACATTGCTTCGTTAGCAGCGTTTGCTTCTCCCGTTTCCTCCAGCATTTACTATCCAGCCATGACCACCTTAGCCACGGACCTACATACATCTCTCACCAATATCAGTTTGACAATCACTACTTATATGGTACGTATTTCCAAACAAAGCTTCGCCGCAACTCTCGCTGACAATCCGGAATAGATATTCCAAGGTATCTCGCCAACTATTGTTGGCGGCATTTCAGACCGATATGGCCGAAGACCAATGTACCTGCTTTGCTTCATTGTATACGTTGCAGCCAACATAGGTCTCGCCTTGCAGTCGCAATATGCCGCTCTACTAGTTCTCCGCTGTGTTCAAAGTGCCGGGAGTAGTGGTACTACTGCCTTGTCTAATGGAGTGGTATCGGATGTTGCGACGAGACAGGAGCGAGGCAGTTATATTGGACTTGCTGCGCTGGGCTCGTCACTTGGCCCAGCTCTCGGTCCTCTGATTGGAGGTCTTTTGAATCATTTTCTGGGGTGGAGAGCTATATTTTGGTTCCTCGCGATATATGGTGGTGTGATGTTCTTGGTCTATCTAATTTTCATGCCGGAAACTTGTCGCAACATCGTGGGAAATGGCTCGATCCCACCACAGCGATGGAACAAACCTCTGAGAGCAGTCTTTCAACAGCGGAAGTCGGACAAGGATAATGCTGATGCTTCGCGTGAGACTGTGGTGCAGCAAAAGCGCCCAGGCATCCTTTCTTCTATCCCGATTATCCTGGATAAAGAAAACTTCCTGACGCTCTTCTATGCCGGGATATTATACGCTGGCTTTTACATCATCATCACTGGTCTCCCTTCGCAGCTCTCTTCGACCTACAATTATAACTCGATCCAAGTAGGCCTCTGCTATATCCCCATCGGTGCTGGTCCAATCCTGATCAGGCCGTTTGTTGGCCGAATGATGGATGCGAATTTCCGCCGCCATGCCCGAAGATCGGGAGTCGAGATCAACAAGAACGTGCAGTATAACATCGAAAATTTCCCGATCGAGAGGACTCGGCTGGAGATTTCCCTCGGCTTTGTATACTTGTCGTGTATTTCAATCATTCCATACGGATGGGTGATGGGCATGAAACATCCACCCTTGCCGGCTGTGCTTGTGCTGCTATTCTTCATGGGTCTCAGCACTTCCGCGGCGTTCCAACCTCTGAGTGCACTGGTCATTGATATCAACCCTAAAAGCTCTGCTGCTGCCAGCGCCGCTAATAACTTGGTACGATGTCTGCTGGGGGCGGGTGGAGTGGCCATTGTCAACCCGCTGTTTGATGCGCTGGGTAAAGGCTGGACCGCTACTTTGATTGCGCTCGTCTGGGTCTTGACAAGCTCGTTCTGGTGGACGGTGATTATATGGGGGCCACGGTGGAGAAGAGAGAAGGAAAGTAAAAATGAAGCAAAACGGGCCGCGAAGGCTGCAGCAAATAGAGAGCCGGCTTCATAGAGAGTGATGATTTGGATTTCTGTATTATTTAATTTTTGTTCCCCTGCTTGTGAAGGGAGGTTACGATACCTGCTCCAGCCAGACGGGAGTAGCTAGAGCAAATTCGCCAGTAGTTGGCTAGATATATTTCACATAATTCAGGGTCTCATAATCCACAAATAGCACTGTCAGAAGGGATAATAGCGTAGACAGGTCTAGTGACGAAATCATTAATGTAGGTCGAGCATGCAGGCTTTTCTCCCAGTGTAACAGAGTTAGCACTCCTTCATAGGAGGTGACTAGTTGTCGGCCAGGTCGTGGAAATTGGCTCTGCCGCAAACAACGCATCACCATCACCCAGCGCCCAATCAAAGTCCGCCAAAAAAAGTTCATCGAGGGAGAAGGCCTCCTGCCCTTCTGCAAGGATGGTGGTGGGCTGAATCCCGAGAGGCTCGCCCAGGTTAGGCCCTAAGCTCCCAGTATCCTGATTCGGAAAAGAACGCGCATGTGGAAGAACAGTAGCGCTGTCGGGATCTGTCCGTGTCAGGATCATATCCCGGGTTTGCGGGTCGAATTCGTCCCGCCACCACCACACAGTGTCTATAACGAGACTGTGTGCTAGTCGGCTGCGGATCCGCAAAGCGGTATACTCGGAGCCATCAGCCTTGCGAAACGCCTTGCTGCTATTCCAAAGTTGTTTTAGAATGATGGCTATCTTGGCGGGGGTGTCAGTGTTCTCAACCGACATCTGCTTGGCCAGATTGATGGCCAAAAACAGTGATGATCGCGCTCGACCAAAGTCCAGGCTCTGAGCAGCCGCACTTTTGAGAATGCGAAGTAACGAGGCCGACGCTAGGAGCAGCCCGTAACAGACCTGAATGGGGGCCATCGAAATGCAGTCTAGTCGATCCGCCATGGTCTGAGTAGAGTCGACCATGTGGCACATGGTGGCGAGAAGCCGGGTAAGGCACCCACTGGATATCATGGTTTGGTTCTTATAGAAATGAAAGGTTTGGATTGCCACCCGGCAGAACGCGCAGTGAAACCTCTCGTCATCTATGCGGTTGGTGAGTTGCAGGCAGCAGCGAAAGGACAAGACAACCTACCGTTCACCGCTTGTAGCTCAAGCTCGTCCATTTGGCCCTCATATATGCGCAACAGAATATCCAGACCGTGCTCTTGATCAAGTGACATATCTCGCACTCCATTCTTCAGGACAGCTTCACTGCATTGAGCAACAAGTCCTTGGCATTTAATCTTCAACACCAAAGATGGGAAGACCTTATCGAATATCACCTGGTGTTGTCCTGGGTCTTGTGCTAGTCTCAACACCGCTCGTAGAGACTGGCCCTTCATCACACATGCCCTGTTTCAGGGTTAGCATATATTACCTGGAAGGTATCTAGAAAGACAATCGGGAAAAGATTCCTACAAAAAGAATCAGAAATATGATTAGAATAAGCCCAGAAAAGGTTTCAAAAAAAACTAGAAACGTTTTCTTACCGGCCCTACCGTTGGTATACGAAGACACAATGCGCCCACAGTTCCGCGCGCCGCACCATGACGGCCTCCGAAGGTGGTGAAATTTTGACACTCGAAAACTCATTACTCGACACAGGAATATGCAGCCCATTTTGCATGGCAATATGCAGCATCATTCCACTCATTGGAAAGGTCACATCTGGGCGACCTTCCTTTGGAAGTGCCCAGGTCAGAAGGAGCAGGAAGGCCTGGATTGTGTGCCACGCCGGCGACGCTGATGCGACCGAGAGCAATGCCATCTGTATGATGCTCTGTGCCAGCGCTGTCAATAGTGTGGGGTTTTGCGGGTACATTCGACATGAAACCCCAATCACTGACCAGAATAGAAGCGGCGATTGAGCGTAATATGTATTGGGGCGGGTCTGCGGATCGAGAATGGGAAGAAACGGGGCGTAGTGACGGAAGAAGCTTGACCTTCATGTCAGCAGTACCACGGAGACAGTGATTATTTCACGTACATTTGGAACAAGTCGTCGATCTCCTCGCCTGTGACCTCAACGCCGTTCAACATCCGTGGCGTTGTCCTATCCACTGCGTCTCCCTCTGCAGCCGACGTCGGTCCCGGCGTTGAAGGACCGAAACCGACCGGTGCGAGACCGGGAAGGACCGGCGTAGGCTGCACTTCCTCTTGCACTCCCTCCTGCACTCCTATATGGGTGTCTAGCGACGGACCGGGATCCGCGGACCTTGTCGGCCTCCGCCGCAGCTCCTCCACCTCATCTTGTAACTGTGAGAGACGCCTATGGGAAAATATATCAGCCCGAGACTTTTTAGAACCCGAGTGAATAGGCGAGCATACTGGCGCTTGGATTCCCTCTTGAAAGGATCACTGACGACGCAATGAGCCTTAACCTTGCGGCATCGAGAGCATGGTTGCTCAGGATTTAAGTAGACGTCACATTTGGCCTGTAGAAGCTGTCAGAATAGATTTCCTCGAACACAGTAAACAAGTAACCTTTTGCTGTCGACATTCAGTGCACGCCTTCTTTTTCTTCGTCATGTTAGTGCCTTTCGGGAGGTTGGAAGAAGAATCCCGGTTTGCCAGTAACGGCTTCAATCTAATTGGCTAGACTACGGCGTACCACAGCAGCCCATGGAGCATTGTTTTTGGAGCGCATTACATATTGGTTAAGTCCACAGGTCAGGTTGCCACTTCAGAGTAGTCGACTTCTAGCCGCGTTGAAGCCACCATTATCAACACGGTTAGAAGTGCAAGCCTTAGGTGAGTGCAGGTGAGATACATATTCTGCTGCAATGCCCATCATACAAGGACTCTAGGCAATCCACTATAGGGACCCTAGAGACAAGAGATCAGAGCCTGCCTTACCTATTCTTGAACAAAATAGGCCAGGACCAGTTTGTTAAATTCCTGAAGGAATCAGGAATAGCTACTAGAAAGTGGCAGCTTGATGCCTAGCCTAACCTGCTAATACCTACAAAACCACCTACCCACCCACTGGACAGAAACTGTCACCATCCCTACTAACCCTCCTACCAGCAGGGATCAATGTCCTATAACCCCTCAATTGTTTTGGAAGCCAAGCCCCCCCTTAATATGTGTGTTATCTGTGTTTAGATAGGAGCGAAGTCCTGCCACCCAGAGGTGGCAGGTAGAGCGTGCATAGTCCCAGACTGAAAAACGCTCTCTAATATGGAAAAATAATAATAATAGCAGCTACCTACAGGCAATAGGGGAAGACACACCACAGCTATTTTCATCCCTAGTAGAGCTGGAAGGCCTTGGTCAGTATTCTGGTTGCTGTCCACTCAGTAGTAAGCAAGAGTTGGGGAGCTATAAATGATTTGCTGTGGAGGACCATATCTATAATATAATTGCAAAATTATACAAGATTTACAAAGCTCATCACATCTTTTGGCTGGGAAACAGAGTCTATTTTGATAATCATGCAAATGCCCTAGATAAAGTTGGAGTTGATCCATTGGAAGACCGGCTATCTAACCCACACCAGTCCTGGCCTGACTAGTTCTGTATCTATTAAATTAACAATAATACCACTACACTCCTGACCACTGTCGAGTACAAGCCGCCCCACAAACTTCCTGTCGAGAATATGCGACTAGGACTTCGGCCGATGGAATTCTTTGAGACAGTGGTGAAGCCAAACACAATACCAGTAGACGAGGCAGAGAAGTTGAAGCACAACTTTTAGCTACTTTTATAACCAAATTTAGGGCGGCAAAAAAAAAAAAAAAAGAAAGAAAAATAATGAAAGAAAGGTCCAGATATCACTGCTTTTATAAATAATAAAGATTAAATGCTCGCCGCCAAATTCCAAGAACCTGGCTGAGCACAGCAGCCAAAGCAACTTCGTCCGCCATGTGGGAAGCTGTCAGCTGTCTCGCAATGGTTGTGGCTTACCAACCCAGGTTTACATTGCTGGTTGAAAGCTGACGGTCCACACATATCCATATTCCATATGATGGAGGCGGCTATCTACACGGTTGAGGTACAGTATAACGCACTGTTGTTCCATTACCACTGGATCATAAGCTTGACAAGCTGGGTGTTTTGAAGGCAATGGCGTCTTCAAGAACACCTCTGTTGAAGGGCGTAGTTTCAGAGGACATGGTGTACTCGATCCTCTGGAGGAGGAAATAGACAGGAGGATTGACGTTGTAGAGGTAAGGCCCCGCCTCATATAGAGTTTCTGTGAGGTCGCGGGGGGTTATGGCTTCGGCGGCCGAGTACTAGGACCGAGTTAATAGAGATATGTTCGGCCTAATGATAGTGCATTGCATGCAGAGATTGTTCAAGCCTAAAGGGAATAACCTTCAAAACCCAATATCATACTTTTAGTAAACGCAATTCAAGCTTAAACGAGGTCTTAACATCACTCGTCAAGATTACACCCAAGCAGAAGCTGCAAAATCGTACCCACCAGCTTCAGTAGTTATCTCGACAACCCTCAAGCAAAGCAACGCACCTAGCTCAACCCACTACCGTCATCCGGGTCCGACTCTCTCTTCTTCTTCTTCTTCCTCATCCCTAATATACAGAAGATCTTCTTGGCAGCCCAGTGCACCGTTATCCAAAGCAAATGCGCCACACCCAGCTCTCTCGGGTGGCAGTCATGCCCTGGTTGCACCCACGCTCGCCAAGCAAGCGTCACTTCACGCCACCAATCTGTATACAGGATAGCCGTACAGGCTGCGATGAGGAGCGATATAATGAGGAGCAGGAAAAAGTACCCGATGTTTGGGCCCGAGTCGTTGAGCTGTGCGACGTTCATCCCGAAGAAGGTCGCAGAGAAACTCAGTGGTATATAAATCCAAGCGATTGTTGTTAGCCTAGAAATCGAGTTAGTGAGTGTACGTTGCTATGAAAAGAATGGAGTATGTATACTTTTCCATTGAACGTGCTTGCTTGTATGTTTCCTCGGCTTCTCTGGCTGCCAATTCAGAAGTTTGGAGCTGCGCTTGTCGTTCAATGGAGGCCGTGTGGGCCACGGCATTCTCGGCGACTGTCATGGAGTCAGACAATAGCCGATTTATGGGCTCCGATGAGATGGCACTAGGGTCTAATCCCTCTCTAACCAATAACTGTTGGATGCTAATGAGGTTCGCGCGAAGCAGCCGGGATAGTGACTGCAGCTCCTGCCATGTCCGCGGCATCGCTTTGCAGCCCATATCTGTGCAGGAATGTGAATTCTTGATTGCAGCCAGCGATATGCGAAGGAGGTACTCCATATACGGCGTCAGGTGGTAAATACTGTTTTTCGGGGTCTTTCTGCCCCGAAGGCTGTTGAATGTTGTTCCCATATACGACCGCATAGTTGGCAAGAAATGGGCATGGTTGCGGACTAGCATGGAGGAGTCTATGACTATGGCTGATGTTCGTTGGTGCATGGCTTCACGGGGACATTTGTCTAGAGACATGCTTACCCATTGAGGTCTGACCATGATGTGCATTTCCAGAAGTCGCAGAGATATACCCGCCAGCCGGATGCTCCAGCTGTACATAGTCTCTGTCTGACGGCAGAGCCTGTGCTGTTGACTCGCAGTACCTGCCAAGCTTATCAAAATGCTCAATAAAAAGCCAAGGATTAATATCGAGGCGTGCTCCAATCGCATCAATCACGTCCTCCATCTTTGAATACCAAATCATGGAGCCGGTGCCGGATCCCTCTGGGAAGCAGTGTAGAACTAGGACTTGAGTGTCTGACGTCGCACATAACTCATCAATCTCGCTCAAAAGGTCGTCAGTGATAGTTGCAAGCTGAGACTCATCCAGTTCTCGGTACGAGAGGTTGTTCCCTTTGTCTTCGAAGCAGGTACTCCATTTGAGGAAAGCTTGATCCCCAACAAATCCGATCAATGATGCACCAAACGAGTCCGGGAGTACGGGACAGGTCCCCCGCTGGAGCGGATTGAGTACTTGTTGCAGCCAATGGACTTGTGAAGAAACTGGTATTGCGGAGTTGAAAAGATCGGGGTACCGGGTTCGCACATGGTCGCCATAATCTGGAAGCGAAGACTGGACAGTGTGTATGCTTGCTGCCATTCTGGAAATGCTTAAATCTCGGCAGCTGCTTAAGGAGCTGATTGTGTTTTGTTAGATTTGTCCGCGATTATACGGTGGGAAAAGCTACATAGAGCAGAGAAAATCGATGCGATATTTGTCAACATTTATGGCTGATGAGGCTTATCAGCTTGAGAAAACTGAGCCGCCTGAACGAGGCTGGATAATCCAACATGGGGTGAAATGAGGCTGAAGGACGCTGCGAATTGCCTATTAAGGATCACTGAGCGGCTAATGGAGGGCACCTCCCCCATGTGGCGCTTTTGAGGCTTTTGGATTGGACTGGATATGTATTCGAGTTTGAGGGAGAGTCACAATCACTCTGGGCACGTCATGGAGTATCTCTCTGCTATCGCCTTCTTGGGAAGGGAGGGGCGTCAGCCTGCATAACTATAGACCACTCTTTTGGCAGAGTTAGAGAACAGAGGTCTTGTCTGCAGCCTTGTATTGAATAAAACGTTTTGTTAAAAATAGTCAGCAGCTAAACCTTAGCACCCGCGTTATACCCCGTCTGTGCACGCCTGTCTGCCCCTCTTCCGAATGTACTTGGGCATTGATGCTGCACTCATTGTGATAGTGATGCGGTGGTTGAGGTAAGTATGATAACAATGTAGCATTCAGGTAAGCTAAAGTCTGCTGCTCTTTCCTATATATGGGGTAAGTAGTATGGCGTTGAAACCTGTTGTATGTTCTTATTTTTAGCTTACTAGTTCAGACTGTATAGGCGAGTCTATAGGTCACTTGACCTGTTTTCAACTGTCAAGTGACTATAACTAGAACCCTCTTGACTGCTAGGCTGTTTTTAACACAGCCCTCAAACAGCGCCCCCGGTTTAACATAAAAGGCAGCAGATTTAACAACACTAAGAATACTACTATAACCCTTGCCAGCCAACGTACAATCATTGCCAAGAACATGGCCCTACTGACACGAGGTTATCTATACAAGGATATGATAATAATTCATAGCATTCTGGACTCTGGAAGCCCAAAAAGGCCAAGGCGCTAGGTGAGTGTCAACACGAGAGTCGAGATTCCAACAACCACGATGCGTCAGAACGTCCTCAATTCCAAACACAACCCTGCTCTCTACAATCCCCCAAGAAATTCTGCTCCTCTAGCGAGCCACCTTGATAACCACAGGGATACTCTTAACTTCGCCTCCTGCTGCCATCAATTCTACACTCTCCTGCCCAGCGTCTTCACCTCGCTAGAGCTCGACAACAATTGTGTCTGGCAATTATCCCACCTAACACACACCCTAATCGAGAACCCCAAGTGCGCCCACGCCATCCATTCTCTCCGTTTCAAAGATGACTTTTCTTACCGCCCCCCAAAGGACATCAAGTATGACCGCGCCGTCATCCGCCCACTCCTCGAGAAGCTTGCGTCCTCTAGTGCTGCAGGCGCGAAGTGGGAGGGGGAGCTACAAGAGGAGATAGGCATCGACCCCTGGCTTGCTGTCATCCTTTCTCTTGTGCCGAATGTCGAGGAGTTGAAATGACGTTCGGATATCCGTCACTCTATGTACGCCGGCTGGTCGCGAAGAGCAGCACTAGCACAAATCCGGTCCTTAGGCGTTTGAAAGAGTTCAGCGCACGCTGGTGGGATACCGAACAAGGCCTTCCGTCGTCATATATCTTGCCTTTCTTTCGGCTCCTGTCACTACGCATGTTCAACGGCGTGATGATTTCAGATGGGGAGCCTGACCGTGATCGCCAATTACGAGAGGATCAGGATCATGATGAGAATGAGGATTATGCCGAGGAGGACTTTGATGATGAGTATCCCGCATAAGAGGACGATCCCAAAAGTTATTTCTTCAAGCGATACCCCGGCGAGGAGAGCTTTTTAAATGTCATGCATATTAAGCTCGAGTTCACAATACCGGGAAAGGATTTCAAGACCTAATCCGTGCATCTAGGAGATTGGAGTCCTTTATCTACGAACACGCAGAGTGCGGAGAATTAAAATACCTGGCTCCCCGCAGATTCTACCAACCGCTTCGCAAACACGAGGACAGTCTAGAAAGAACTCACAATCTGCTACGACAATTGGGGCCCGGACGCGAATGGCGAAGAGATTGAGTCCGAATTCATCGGGTCCTTCGCAAACTTGAGGGCCCTCAAACGCCTCCGCCTGCGTGCTGACAATATTCTAGCTCGGAACAATGGAGACCAGAATGAGATACTGATGGATGTGCTGCCTTCCTCGTTGGAAACGCTCACAACTGAAGAATTGGATGCGTGCACCAATCCCACGGCCTTCCTCAAGCAGTTGAAGGACCTGCTTCGGGAGGTGGAATCGCGTTGCCCGAACCTGATCACATTGAAAGTCAGCGCAAACAATGGGGTACGCAACGACGAGAGAATGGCTGGCCGAGGTATTTGCAGCCCATTGAGGGAAGGTATGGCACGAGACGTGTACTCGAGTTAGTTGACTGTGTGGTGATGATCCTGCTCCCTCCGAGCCCTAATTAGACGTTGTGGGTGTCCATATTGTGGGTCGAACCAGTAGAAAGTTGGCGTACTTTGCTATTCGAATAGTCTGCTGATAAACGAGGCAATCTTCTGATAGTATGATGATGAAAGTCACCTTGATAGGAGAGGAGCGATGGCTGGGTTGTCAAAGCGGGGGAGGGGTGGTAACACTGCAGTTGCAGAGCCATGCAGACGGATTCAAATGCTTTTTTCCTCTTCCTAAAACCTGATAATTTCCGCCGCATCCCTCTTCAATTCAATTTGTTACCCCGGCTGCAACCTTACTTTGCCAGCATCCACAGCAGCTGCGAGCAATGGGTCCATACCATATGCGGTTAGGTAATACAATTAGGGAACAACCATGCCTAAGACTCAACATCTCAGATAGATTGCTCTTATTGAAAATGCGGTTGACGTGGCTGGCGATGCAGCAAAGGAATAGAACAGGCGAATCACAGAGGTCGCTTTCTGACATGCCTATCTTTGTTATGAAGGGGTATCTCAGCGGAGTTAAGGCAACATCCGACCTCTTGCATCGAGAGCATCTTATGCAGCATCAGCTGCTAGATCTGTAGATTGTGGGTTAAGAGCCAGACTGCGTAAGGGTGCAAAGAAATTGTTGTGTGGTGGCTATCTTTGTCAGGGTTGGAATCATGTCTTTGGGTTATTAGTCTGCCTTATTTCGACCCCCATGCTGGCGGCCTTTCCGGACGGTGATATTTTCACGCAAGTTTTGTGGCTATGTTATACTATCAAGCATGCTAGTATTTAAAGTAATAAGCTTAGGTAGCTAATCTCTGATTAATCACTGAAGGCAAACAGGTACTAACATTTATAGCTACTTAAGATAAGCAGGGCACGCAAGACAAGTAAGACAGGTAAGCTAGTAGTAAGAAGCTCACCCTGTCTATTATATACTTATTCTACTCACCCTAATCCTACCCAAGTCGCGTGACTGTAGAGCAGCCTCACCTACTAGCTTACCCGGGCACCCACCCGGGATAAGTTGCTAACCCCGAGGCGATGGGACTTGTTTACTCGACAAGGCCCGTTGGATCCAACACAAGTCAGATCCTTGTGGACGAACAATTGTGGGACTCTCAGAATAAGCCCACTAAGACTTCTCCAAGAGCTTCCAGGAGCATAAGAATAGCCGAGCTTGGCGGCTTGAAGTAGCCATGTGGGCCTCTAATTTAATAACACAGTAGTTCACTGGCTAGAGCGCCTCAGGCGCAGCCGTTCTAGAAAGGCTTGATCCATTGGTGATAGGCTACACCATTCATCTCCCGTGTTTTGTGGACCATCGTGGCAGGGCTGCGCTGCGAAGGAATGCAAATTTCCAAGCTCAGGTTGTCAACAACCTCTTTCAGCAAAGGTATTATAAGCCTCACCTCGTTCAAGAAGCTGCTTCTTCTCCCTTATTATTATCACTCAGTTCGCCGTCCCAATATCCAAACTTCTCCCTCATCCCTCCACCTTCAATCAACCAGTACCCAATATCACAACAGTCACAATGCGCTCCAACATGCTTTTCCTCGGCCTCACAATCCTCACCGGCGCCCTCGCAGCCGACCAAGTCGTCACCATGTACATTCCAGACAACGAGGACGGTCCAGCCCTCGCCGGTAAAGTCGTCGGATCTGTGTGTTCCCTCCAACCCGACATCCTAAATACTGAACTAACAAACCCGTCTCCAGCAATCCGACATAACCACCTACTCCATCACCTGCGCCGACTCAGTCACAACCACCTGCGACATTCCCAGCGGCGCATCCGTCATACAGGCCCCGTCCACTGTCACCGTGATCGCGGTTGCATCCGAACAGTAAGCCAGCTCACCCACCCCTCTCAACCATCTTGAGCTTGTGAAATAGCTAACACCAAATCTGTCTACAGGACAGGTACCGTAGCCTGCACATACGAAGACAGCATTGCGATCTGCTCCCTTAGCCTCGATGGAGAGTTGTGGGCCACAGACACCGAGACCGTCACTTCCTACGCTGTTACCATTACCGCAACGGAAACCGGGTCATCATCTGCATCGCCTACGTCGACGACTTCGGTAAGTAGTACTACGACCCAGGGAGCGAATGTGACTCAGTCAACCACAACTACCGGGACAGATGCGCAAGTGACGGATGATCCCGATAACGGGGCTATGAAACAGATGACTGGAACGCCATTTGTCGCTGCGGCAGTGGCAATGGCGGCCGCTGTCGCTATGATTTAGGGTCTTGATGGGTGACATCCCTATAATTGGGTCATGTTCCGGCATGCGTGTTGATTGCTGGAATGTTGTGAGGCTTAGATATATGGATAGAGTAGAAGTATAATTATAGACCACCGCTTCATAAGCTATTATTAACTGCACAAGCAACCTCGCGGGACTGGTCGAAGAATAGTAGATCGTTCATTCAGTACAAATTGCCTACTAGTAGCAATACTCGTCACAATAACTACACTCTTTCAAATATATACTTTCATCCAGAGAACATATTCGACACTCCAACATCCATCTACCTAACGTTGTACCTCTAAATGCCCTCGCCTTAACACGCCTCTCAAACATCTTATCAAGCGTGACATAATTCACTTATGTCAGGGACCTGCAAAACACAACCAGGCCAGCCATCATCGACAACCCGGCGAAGAAAAACGCCATTTTTCCTTCCCCCGTTTGCCTCGCCCACGTTGAACATATAGTGGATGAAGAAGGCAAATGTCCAGGACATGAACCCGTTGCACAGGAACCCGATACTGTTGGACTTGGCGCGTAGTCGTAAGGAGGAAGTTTTTGAGGCGACGACGGGAAGATCATTGTATCCAATCAGAAGGGGTATAATTTGATTCCTGCAGAGCGATTCGACCCTGCGCGTGTATTTACCATCGGATAATATCCTTGGAAGTGAACCGGGCTTGATACTTAATATATACTTACCCTCATATTCAAGTCTAGGATATTCTAGGGTGTAAGTGCCAGGCGGGATATAACATGTCCGTCCTATTTGCATGCAAATGGCCATAGTGACAGTGTAAAGTCTGTCTGGGTGCCTCTAGCTTCTTCCAGCGAGTCCTCTCCCATTTTATCTGCGTTAGTACTCGTGTTGTCAATTTCGGAGAATCATAATGAGTGACTAGCAGCCCACCGCACCTGCCTTAAATAGCACGTTCCCCATTAAAGAAGAGAAACCACATTGGACTCAGAGCCATCCCAGTCTGGAAGGCATGATGAAAGGAAGGCTATGTCTGGGGTTTACAAGTGATGCGCCAGTCATGCGTACCTTTTGTCTCTTGTGTCTGAGCGCGCGTGTGAAAAAAGCAAATACTAGCAACAATCAAAAAGCACATCCAAAGTAAGTACTCTGATATGTACTTGTGGATGCTATACGGTCGTATATTAATAGCTGTGTAGCCAATCTACACCCTTCTTTAGACAAGAATGGCACAGCCCGCGAATATCCCAGTAACAGATAATTTCTAAGCTGAGTGCTTGATAGAATGGCTCTGATCGGTAAAAACAAATAGTACACCACCCTCGATAGCTTCCGGGGTGAGTACGGACGAGTCACGGCCATACAGCCGGAAGACTGCGTTGGGGCGATGTGGAATACCATCATCATCTCAATATTCCCCATCGCACACTTTGCCCTGGAAACACAAGCCATGAACCCGGGAGGCTTCCCAGACATCACTGTTTCAGCATGGACTCGGAATGGAAACAATCTTGTTCGCCGGCCTTTCTTGGTCATGGAGACCAAGAAGGCCCCAAGTGATGGTGGGCCGAGGTGGGAGGTTGCCGAGCCTCAGCTAAAGAGATACTTGGAGGGGCATGCCCAAACAGCAGCTACGGGGCAAACGGGCGGCGCAAGACTTTACGGGGCGGTTGCCATTGGCACCGCGTTCAAGTTCTACACATATAACCGCAGAAAAGGGACGCTCAACCCGATGTATTGTCAACAGCAAGCATACGATGTGATAAATGACGCGGCTGTGGTGATCAAACGACTTCAGCAAATCATGAATAATCATTAATAAGTATAATTAATCATGTATAATTAGAATGATTGGCAATGAAGCCGGCAATTTCATCCAATTGTCCAAGAACGTAGCGGCGACTGGTCAACTGCTCGTCCCAGTCCTCCAATCGCTCTAGCTCAGAGCATAGATGCTCCCAGTCTAGGAGCTCACTAGACACGTCCCGAATTTCATGAAAAATGCAAGGAATTCTCGAGCGCCAATATGCATCACCCAAATATGATCCCATAGCCTTCTGGACTACTGCGACGTCTGTAGATGGGAGCAAATCTGCTATCAGGAGTAAGATTTCTGGGGGCAGACAATCCAAGTAAATCCGTTTATGCGGACCTCGTATAGGCTGAAACCTTTTGCGTGTCCTGCGCCGGGCCATTGTCTTCGCAATTATATTCTGTGCATAGTGACATACAAAAGGATCTAAAACATGGCGGAAGTCCTGTAGTTAGCATCCACATAGAAACGCACTGCCCCAAAAAGGTTCCCGGGGGGCGGGGGCTGAATTACCCATGTTGCTGTAAAGAACAGTCCAGTTTGTGTCAATGAAGTCTTGCAACGGGTATAGGGACTGCTTCCAATACCGGGCACTCTTACAACGTAGTGCTCCCAACACGATCTTTATGTCCTCCCCCGCCAGAGACCAAGCCTTGTGCCTGCAAAGCAATTGCCAGCATCGAGCATGGATTACAAAACACGTGAGCCTATCACTGGCGAATGGATCCTGGGCTTCATGCTGGAGAGCTGTGGCAAGGAGGTCTTCATACTTTCTTGCGTTGCTTTCGGATCGCACAATCAAAGTATTCTCATCCCAGGGTGCCTGGCGAGTGTGAAAGCCAAGATCCTTCTCGGTAAAGTACGATATGCCGGATAGGCGACAGATACGCTTTCGTGGGTGAAAGAGAACTAATTTATAATGCGCCTCAGTAAACATCTTGTCAGGTCTTGACTTCGCTAAGCAGGACAGGGCGAAGGGAAAGGGAGGGAAGGGGGTACATGCTCATGCGGTAAAAGCGATTCCATGCACTGCCATCCGAAAATGGCTTGTCACTCATCATAGCCTCACCGGAATATACTCCGGTGGTGAATTTCGGACGGGGGCGGAATTCGGTGAAGATGGAGTTACAGATGTAGCATAGTGGATTGCTTTCCTTCCCGGTGACCTTGACGGGCAGCTGGTCTGTCTCGTCTAGGTCGCCTATATCTCCTGTGTCCTCTATTTTGTCGATCTCGTCCATGTCATTCGCTCTGGATTTGATCACAGAATCTGTCTGTGATTAGATTCCTTGAGTTGTTGCAAGAGACAGATGAATGTGATATTGACTGGCTGGCCTGGTTATGAATCATGACGCGCTCACCGAACAATTCCGCAAAATTTGAGTTATCATGGAAGCTTGAGAGGTGCTGTCACCTCCGGATGGCGTGACCAACGACGAGCGAATCAGATCAGCATCTGTTATGCTTTACTTAGGGTTGGCTAGCTATCGTTTCACCATACGAGCAATAGCCAATCTTCTGCTCTCAAAACTTTCTCCGGAGATATAATTGGGGCATGATCTTTTATCACCATTTTGCCGTCGAAGAAACCAACGTACATCTTCTGGAATCGACTTCTCCGTAAAGTTTCTCACCGCAGTCCATCCAACAGAGCTCTATAATGACACGAACTGGTGACCCTATTTCCGCAACTAGGCCCTTAAGGCGTCGATTTGACTCGGCACCTGCCCTAAACAATAATTCACAATTCAAAACAGCACAGGCAAGGCGTCAGGCAAGGTGCCTCTCCGTGTCATTTGTAGGTTCACCGCACTCTATCTTCTAGGGCCGAGCTGATAAGGCACAGCACAATTTTGAAGAATCTTCGGCGGAATATGTTCGAAGAGCTGTTCGCCGCCGCAGAGGAAGCGCAGTTGTGGCACAAACTATACCGAAAGATCTGACAGCAGATATCACAAGTGATGACTTGCTAATTAGCCTCCACGCCACAGATCCCTCCCAAGCCCAGCCGAAGCAGTTCCCATCCGCACCAAACAGACCTTACGAGCGCTCTTGACACAGGAAGACACAAATCAGGGTTGGAAGATCACCATAGAGGACAATAGTCCAAGGGTCACACCCGACACTGCTACCGTACTAGAATGCTATTTGAAATGGTACCCCAGGAAGGTGTTGTCAACGCCGAAGGTAATCAGCGCGTTATCAGCGTGGACCTCAACCCAGGCATGATGACTCTCTTCCCGGCCGGTTTGTTTCACACGCAGGTAAACCCGGACTGCGAGCCTGCCAACTTCACGGCAGCCTTCATGTCAGATAAGTTTCCTGTTAGTATGGTTGCGAAGCAGGCCTTTTCCTTTAGTGATGATGTGGTTGCAGCTATGTTTGGGCAGAACATTGTTGGGGAGGATATTGAGAGGGTGAGAGATGCTGTTCCTACAACTTTGACAATCGAGGTTGAGAATTGCTTAAGTGTGGAAAGCAGAAGCGTCGGGTTTGAGGGGTTTGCTGTGGTGCTATGGTATTTCCGGATCTGAATGGGTGCAAGAAGGTTTATGCACATAGTTGTTTGCTGTTTCAAGGAGCTAGGTGATCTGATGTTTTGATTGTTTATTATAGAGTCTGTCTCATTGGATTGTATAGAATTTCCACTTCTGAATGTTTGTTTACAAAGAATTGGGGATCAATAGGCTTGCGCGAGACTATAACTTGTTGTTGTGATAGGAAAGGCTTCTAAGTTTCTTAATACGAGATGCACTCAGTGTAGCAAGCACACATTGCTCATGAGAGATATATTGAAGGTGGATCTGGATGATGAAACAGTGGAAACCAACCATTAGTTACTGATGAATCGTTGCGGGACTAGTATGCCCACGATACTGGTCTTTTCACCGGCTGACATGAGCATATTTGAGTTAAATATGCTTAAGGAATCCTGGTATCGCATCAAGAACTGTTAAACTTTGCACCTGGTTCATACTGATTGGCATTCAAGCATGTGTAGCGAACTACTGGTACAGTAAGTGATGATCTTGCACAAAATAGGCGAAATTCCAAAATCCGCCAGAATTTACATAGCGGGCGTAAGCACGGAGTAACGCTGCCGGTCTACCACAGAGTCCTCTGTGGTATGTGTTTTCGCTCTCATTGGTCAGCGCAGCGGCGTAAGCGTATAGGAATCCTGCTAGCCTGCTGCCCTAACCCGGCGCTCAGTTTTGACCTGCGTTTTTCAGGCTTAAAATGGGGAAGGGTATATAATCTTCCTCGTGGATCTTGCAACTAATCTGAAGCTTCTGACCTGGAGAACAATCTTCACGTCCTCAAAGTATCGACCGCAACCATGGCGCCCATTCAAGAAGGACAGTATATGATCCAGACGAACAGCCAATCCAGTGCTCGGTAGGAGATAATCGTCCTCCTCACACGCATAGGTTGACATAGTCATACAGGCTTAACCTTCAACACTACTGGGTCGAAGAAACCCTAGGCTACCTCCTCCACCCACTCATCGCGGTACCAGAAGATGCAAGGATAGCAGATATCGCGACAGGAACCGGGTGCGTCTTTCGCTTTTGCAGAAAAGGAATACTAAATCACAAAAACTGATATTCCATAGAATCTGGCCGATATCCCTCTCCCGACGCGTCCCATCTACGGTCCAGATCGACGGGTTCGACATCACCGATGACCAGTTTCCACCTAGTGACTGGCTACCGCCAAACGTTTCCTTACGTATACTAGACATTCTCAAGCGGGTTCCTGAAGAGTTGAAGGGGCAATATGATGTCGTCTGTATTCGGTATTTTGGTGTCCTGATCCGGAATAACGATCCGGAATTTGTGCTGAGGAATCTTGTGGATATGCTGAGTATGTTCCCTCAATAGGAAGTCCTCTGCGATATGATTGTGCTCACTAACAGGATCACGACAGAACCCGGTGGCTATATCCAATGGGTCGAATCGGATGTCTACAACCAGTCCGTCGTAAAATCCGTCTACAGCACCCCCCTCAGCCCCACTGCCCTAGAACAATATCTGGAGGTCTGGCGGCGCTACCTCGATTCGTCGGGGTTACTTTATGAGTATGCTATCCATTAATACCAACAGTTCCCATCGCTCCGATAAGATACTAAACCTCATAATCCCCATCTAGATGGTTAAAGACCCTTCCTGCCCTATGCAAAGCAATCGGCATGTCAGATGCGCAGCTATTCACACCCGAGTCCGTGCCGGCATTACGGCTAACTACGACCGCCGCTGTGCTAGGTGCTTGGGAAGAATTGAGCTATAAGATCCTGGATGGGAGCCCGGATGAGTTTCTGGGAAGTGGGACGCAGCTTAGAGAGAAGTTGGCCGCGTTCTGGAGGGAGGTTGCAGCCGGTGCTGCGCTGGATCTACAGTTTTATGTTACTGTTGCGAGGAAGTGAGGGCAGGACTTTGTAGATGTTGTTTTCTCGGACAATATAAATACATACACTGATGGAAATACGCGTTCTGTAGCTCTGTCTGGTTGCTCTCCACATTCACTGGCCTTCATCAACAATAATGGTTCTGATACCTCTAGTGTCGGTCTCTTGTCCTTTACAGACTCGCACGTGCGTCACAGCACTATTTATACTAGACCATAATGTAGTCCGTCCATGCCTAGGCTGTGCGGAACAACGTAATAGTTCACAAGTATCTGTTATGTTCCATAACCACGCAATGAAACAGGATTTGGAAGGATAATCGCCTACTAGCTGTTGTTGCTTTCGTTCTGTCACATCTAATTTATGACTTTCCCGAAATTGTCTCCCATCAACCAGGACTTTAATGAGCTCAAATCATACTGGTTGTTGTTGTTGTTATTGTTGTTGTTAGACATACCCTGCGAGCCCACCAAAGATTCATCCACACACATCCTCCACAACACAAATGGCTCATAAACTACCTCCATCAACCTTCGACTAAATACAGCAATAAATATAGCAGACAAGAAATAGAACATTATTTGCTGCTAAAATACACAAACTGCCTGATAAAGAAGTACCGTTTGAGGTGTCCTGCATTGAGTAAATTTCCCACATGTTCCTGATGCGCCCGAATGAAGTTGCTGGTTGCTTCTAAAGCAGTGGAGGGACCCTCAGATATGTGACCTGGGAACTACACCATTCTAATAAAAATTTTCTCGTCAGGCTATGAACATATAGGCATCTTGGAGTATCAAATCTAGGGTCCATTATTAAGCTAGGACGCGGCTGTGAGATGATAATACTCTTCAGCTCTGCTTGATCAAACCCCCCACAGATATTTTAAACCCCACCACTCCAGATTATAGGCTGCTGTGGATCGCATCCGCATCACTAGACAGCGTGCACCTGCTTGCAGAATTGACTGGGGCAAGAGAAACCTTGCCTTCCTATCTTCTCAAAAGATCAGCGCAATCGGCTTCTCGTAGGCCAATAGCACACATGGCGCCATCCGGACCTTGACGCTTGATAGGAGCATTTCCCCCCAGATACAAGCCACGGTAGAAGGCGATCACGATGGTATCGCGAAGGGAGAGAAAGCCCGCAGCGTACGCAGCTCCAATTTCTCCGGATGAGTGTCCTACAACACCATTGGGTGTGATACCTCAAGACAACAACAAACCAAAAAAAAGAATGCGATATCTCGCTGATGCGTAATTTCTGATGGACGGAAACTGACAGCAGTCACGTATGTAGTTTGAAAAAAATTACCTCTAATCTAACCCCCATCTGCTTCCAACACATAGCACCCTTTACCACCGCCTTATACCTGCTATCACAGTCTTTCCCTGGTTTGGAACCGGAAGGCCTTTGGCGTATCCAGTCTCCGGTTAAACATGATTGGTTGCTGATGCGTAGCGTTCTTCGTAGCATCATGATCCTCCAGCATGATCGGCGCTTCCATAGACGTATTGTCCGTTCTATAACCGAACGAGCTCGGTTTAAACTGAAATTTTGATTGTTTTGATTTGGTATACAGCGTCCAGAAAGAGGCAAGGCAAGCGACGATGATAGCTGGATTTGTTCAAGAACGATTAGGGCACAGTGTAATTAGAAACCGGGGAAGAAAAAACGATGAGAAAGAACGATGCAGAGGTCACCTCAACTTACCTACAAGGATTTCAATAGCATTCCAAGCAATTAGCCAGGCTGGATCTTGTACACCAGCGCTTGACTGCCCTAGAAGCATGCGGATAAGGGCAATAATGATAATAAAAGCCGTCAAAAGACTGATTCCAACCAAGGCGAGCTTTCTCCGACCGGTAATCCGCGTTCTCCATAGACTATTACCAGAGAGAAAGATGACTTCGGCAACAAAAGATAGATGGTTTTGTGTAAGTTAACCCTTTTTCAGTGTATGCTCATGAAAGTTCATCACTTACTGGCGGCATCAGTCACGATATCCAGGGCAGTCGCCACCCTTAAGCTCACACGCTCATACCATATTGAGCGTGGGCTCAAGCAGTTTTCTTCAATGGGAGATAATAGCCCGCATTAGAGTGGCATTGAATAGATAGGAACCGGGTGAACACACCAATCATGTCTTCAAAAGAGGTCAATTCACAGCCATAATCCAACATTCCGAGACATCCGCCGAGGGAGAGTATGAGCAGCACCAGGACTGTCCACCATAGGATCCGTTGGAGCCGGTACTTATTCCCAAGGTTGTAGAAGAAGAACATAAAGGACAGCTTGATGCACCACAAGCTAAAATATGAAAGATAGTAGCCGGCTAGCTGGGAGCGCAAGTATCTGGCCATCACCCAACGTATGTTTTCTGGTAAATGTATATCAGAGGTCTGGGCCTTAGATAGTTGTAGAACAAAATACAGTTGCTCATGGACAACTGTCCAAAGACACGTGTTTCCGACTGATAGTAGCCAAGCTATGAAGACAAATATGTCTTCTGCCACCCAGCGACGATCAATCTTGAGTCTGAGGATGAATCTAGTGAGAAGAAACAAGCACTGTACGCCAACACAAACCCACAAAATAGCCTATAACCTGGTTATTGATTATCCGAGCTATATTGGTTCATCCATACTTACTAGGAATGCGACTTCACTTATCTTGTAGACAGCCATGGTGGTGGATATACTACTATAGTACGTAGGGCCTGGGAACAATGGAACTGAACAAGTGGGTGTTCCCCGGCATTAAAGCAAATCGAGGGGCAGTAAGGTCTTCTTCGTAAGAGAGAATGCGGTGTGTAACACAAGAGCTGGATCTTATTCTGGACTGTTTGTTCTGCTTTGTCTCTGCTTACCTGCTTATCTTACCTGCATTTGAAGCTGACCTCCTTTGTTCCCTTCGCGATCTGCAACCACTTTCTTCCCCGCCCCCTTCCATTCCTCTTCCTCTCCTCTCTTCCCCTCTCCTCTCTTCTCTTCTCTTTGCCTCAAAATTCCCATACGTTTTGCTGCTGTTGCGATGATGCTACATCCTTTTCTACTTATCCTGGCCATAATTCTTGCCAGCTCTACTGTGATTACTTGTACTCTTCCAGACTCTCATGTCATTCGATCTGGCGCACTCTTATTCATCGCCCTCTGCACCTGGCAATGTATTACAACCTCCATGGACATTATGGTTCGCAGTCCGTGGGCCAACCTAGTTGGTGGCTATTCAGTGTCGCTCCTCTTCCATTACATTGATATTGCGCTTCTCGGACAGTGGTCTTTCCATGGGCAGCCATTGCTAAAGGCACTGGCGTCAGGTCTTTCGTTGACGGTAAATGCCCGATTTATCGGGACGTCCCAGCAAGTCAAACACATCTCTTTGCCCTCGGCCAGCATGTCGCGGAAATCCTTCCTCTGGAGGACCGCAGGGGTTATCTTCCTCAGCTACATGGCTCTGGATGTGATGGAATCGAGCGCAGATCCTGGAATGACGGGGAAATATCTTTCGAGGTCGAATGTTCCCTTTTTCAGACGTCTTTATCATCAGGAACTTTCTGCTGAGGAGATTGCTGTGCGATTCTTTTCGGTAATTGGTGCAGCTATCGGGCTCGTGTCTGTTCAGGGGGGATGTTATTGGTCATTCGCTTTCTTCAGCGTGCTGTTTCATCTGTCTATACCTTCGGACTGGCCATCATTATATGGTTCTATATCGGATGCCTATACATTGCGAAGACTCTGGAGGTAAGCCCTCCACACCGCGGTGTTGATCCTCTCACTAAATACATACGATGCTCTAGTCGCTTCTGGCACCAGCTGAATACACACAAGCTCAATTCGATCTCCAATTACCTCTTGCACGATGTCCTCGGAATACCCCGAGAAACAAGGGCAACGTCTGCTAGATATGCAAGGCTGGTGTTTGTCTTTGCGATATCAGGGCTTATGCATCTGCTGATTGATATGTCTGTCGGGTTATCCATCTACAGCTCTGGCGCTCTGTCATTTTTTTGCACGCAAGTCCTTGGTATTACTATTGAAGATGTCATCGTCACAGTGTACTGTCGTTGTATGGGCTACAGCAGGTCCCAACCGCCCCCTCCATCGTCAGTCCAGAGGTTCATCGGTTATATATGGGTATGTAGTTACTTGGTTTGGACGCTTCCAGCCTATCTATACCCTATTATGTCCTTGGATGGTGCCGAGGGCAATAATGATGTTGTGCCTCTAAGTGTGATTGGTATGTTGCGTCGAACTTGAGCCGTGACATATAGTTTGATGGCGCAAAGAAGACGCTCAGTCTTGTTTATAGCTATATTGTTAATATAAATGCCGGGGTTATGATAGTGACATTAGTGCTCAGGTCCTGGACTGAGGCAACGTAGTCACGAATATATGTCTGAGGGATACCCGGTATATAGCTGAATCCATATCTATTTGGAACCCAACAGGAACAGTATAATTTCAGAGCAGCATTAGTAGTAGGAGCGTGGTGCAGCATCCCCGCTTCGGCTGAACATCCCTTGCTTTTGGAGGTAGTACAGCAACAAATGATTCACATTCCGCCTAGGCCAGTCGAATCTCCATACAGGGGCCACTCCTGGCAGAGTCTCACGCAAGAATTCCCCCTGACTGCGCCGATTCGGGGCGAGACGGGCTTTTACCTTTTTGCCTCTCTGCATTACAAACTCCCACAATATGCAGTAAGCTTACACAATATAAAGGGCCTCTGCCTGTATTTTTATTTTCGGCCTCCAGCCAAAACGAAGATGGATTCAATGAAGCAGTCTCAGCCTGGTGACCAGCGGATGGAAAGACAAAAGTTGCCCATTGCCCCTGGAGGGCTCCTGCGCTCCTGGCGACTGGGATTTGTCATTGCATCGCTTTGCTTGGGCACTTTTTTGGTTGCCCTTGATACCACAATCATCAGCGTGGCAGTGCCCAGTATCGGAACAGGATTCCAAGCCTTCGAAGACGTAGGGTGGTATGGGTCAGCCTATCTACTCACGGTGACCGCGTTTCAGCCGGCATTTGGCAGTGTATACAAGACCTTCAATGCAAAATTCACCTACCTAATCTCGGTTCTAGTTTTTGAGTGTTGGTTTTCCCACGGAGACTTTTCCCCCCCCTTTTTTTCCCCTAACAGCCGCTGACAAACATGATTAGGTGGATCGATTATGTGCGCTGCGGCTCCCAGCTCGGTTGTTTTCATCATTGGTCGAGCCATCGCAGGGATTGGAGCAGCAGGCCTCTACCAAGGTGCTTTGAGCATAGTCGGCGTAACTGTGAACCTTGAAAGGAGACCCTTCTATCTGGGAGTTGTACTCAGTGTCTTCGGGATAGCGGCATGTTTGGGCCCTCCTTTGGGTGGGATTCTAACGGAGAATGTCACCTGGAGGTGGTGCTTTTGGATGTATGGACCCTCACCTAAAGACTGGATGAATTGATATCATGTTCACTGACAAGGTTAGTAACCTTCCAATTGGGGGAGTGTCTTTCTTCCTGATCCTTACAATTCTAAAGCTTCAAGGTAGCCGTGCCAGCCCGCGAATTTCGATAGTCTCACGACTTAAGACCCTCGACATGATAGGCATGGTCCTAATTATGGCATGCGTGTGCTGCATTATACTGGCACTGCACTGGGGCAGCAGCTCACTACCATGGGACTCATCGAGAGTGATAGGGCTGTTAACCGGTGGCGGGCTCCTGTTAGGCGCCTTTGTGTTTTCTCAGTGGAAGCTTAAAAATCTCGCCACTGTTCCACTGCGCATTTTGCGCCAGCGGTCAATCATGATGGGTGCATTGTTTTCTTTCTTCCTGGAAATGAGCATATATGTGGTAAGAGACTAATGGATCGACGCATTGTATACCTAATATTTACCACACATTAACGTATTCAAGACTCTCTATTTCATCCCCTTTTACTTCCAGTCCGCTCAGCTTGTTTCCCCTACCACAAGTGGAGTCCGTGGAATACCGCTCGGCGTGTCTCAGATTGCCGCAGTCGTCATCACAGGCCTCATTGTCTCATGTACAGGGCATTATGTGAGATTATCCCTTTCTCCCCCCACCGGGGAAGTTACCGCCTGCCAGACTCTAACTGACGCATCACCTAGGTTCCCTTCATGGTGTTAGGACAAGCCGTCTCAATCATTGGGGCGGTTTTCCTCACCCGTCTGCAGGTCGGGACGTCGACCGTACTCTGGGCTACATATCTGGTCATCGCCGGACTTGGCCACGGAATGGGCCTTCAGATGCCATTCACCGCTGTACAAGTTGTTTTAAGGTACGCATCCGACGCAGCCCTCATCCCAATTAAACATAATCCACCTGGGCTTACCTTACCTTATACACCCCTGCTAGGGATGATGACATCCCAATTGGAAACGGTAACCATCCCTCTTACCCACAGGGGAAGACAAAAAAAAAAGCAAATTGCTAACCCTCCCGCCTCCGTCTGGACTTACTGTAGCCACCATCGTCTTCTTCTCTCAACTAGGAGCGTAAGTCAAGCCTGTGCCTCCCCACCTACCTACCTACCTACTACTACACTAAACCCAACCCACAGCGCGGTAGCCATAGCCATCGGACAAAGCATCTTCGAAACCAGCCTCGCACGCCAAGTGCTCAAGTCAGACTTACCGGTCTCCCCCGAGACGGTGATCACCGCAGGTCCTACGGGCCTGCAGACGCTGACGCTGGCAAACAATCCAACAATGCTACGCTCGCTGCAGGATGCGTATGCGGCAGCACTCCAAGCGGTCATGTATTTTGCGCTCGGAACGGCCTGTGCGGCGGTGCCCTTTGCGCTAGGTATGCAGTGGCTCAATGTGAAGGTCGAAAGTAGAAACCGGGCGGATGAGCTGGAGGATGAGCGGGGCCGGGGGCCGGGGGCCGGGGGAGGAGCAACAGGTGGAGGTGGAGAAGTAGTTATGCATACATCTATAAATACTCGTCAACTTGTTGGCGGTTGCAGAGGGAGGGGATGACGTATTTCTGTGCGTACGTGCAGGTCGTCTTACTGTCGTTGAAAGAGAGCAGGAATGTTGGAAGTGGAAACTGTGCAGATGGGCGACAGCCGGGTAGGCAACAGGTGGGAAAGAAATTATAATATCCATAGATACTTGCCAGCTTACTAGTGGTTAAAGCAAGGGGAGGGGGTGGATTATTTCTGTGCTCACGTGCAGGAGCTAATATTAGTTACGAAGGAAGAAAGCAAGGGCGGCTTAGATAGGAATGTAGACACAAAGAGGCTGACTGGGCTCACCTGGATTGCTAGGTTTCAATAAACACTGTGTTGCACGGTGTGTAGTACAGCTAGGCGTATATTCATTGGTAAGGCTGATTCGAAGTCAAACCAGAAGGGGATGGCGAATCAAAGCACCTCTATCTTACTCAAAATACCTAGGTACGTGCTCATTGCATATTCCTGAGATAGGTAACCTCGTATTTAAGAGGCTGGGAAGTCCATGTCATCAGTCCTCTTCAAAGGCACATTGAGTGCAAGACAGAGGATACTATCGACAGGAACATGCTGGCCGATTTTCTCCAATTGTTCTGCGAAAATCACACACTCGATGAAGTATTTTGGCTCTTTGTCAAATTCTGGATTGCATGGCAAATATCGGGGTGGATGTGGATGTACCTGAATCGCCCGGCAAGCTCTTCCCACCCCCTGTTATCACATCTATGTATATCTAGCTAAACGATTGTCCACCTCCTAGAAAGGAGTTTACCTCGGTGGAACTTCGCTACTCTATGGAAATTGGCTCACCAGCCTTGAATTTATCATCGATGGCGCTGGCATCATTGCAGATGTCTACCGCCGCAAAGTAAGTAATGCGGATTCAAATCCGGATTTATACGAAAGCTTCAGCAAATGCGCTTGCTAATGCGACGAATAACACATCTAATCTAGATCGATGGGACCCATTCCACGTTTGCCATTCCAGCCCTGGGCGAGTATCAGACTCTAGTCTCCACAGAGAGGCATATCAGAGAACTTGGGCGATGTCCCGAGCGGATCTTGTCTTTCAACGAGGCAATGGAGCAAGTTCGTATTCCAATGTCATACACCATATAAGCTTACTTGCACGGAGCTCACTCAGACTATCTCAGAGACTAAGACACAAGTATACTATGTTCGGGTTTGACGATAAAGGAATCGATCCGCATCATAGCCTTGTTACGCGGGTTCTCAGGGTCTATCTCCGGACGGCCATCCCTGCGCTTCAGGTTGAATTGCAGTTAACGATACAGGAGGCCATGCGCAAGGCGATTTCAGAGGCCCCCGCCGCGGTATCGCCAGGGTGGAAGCAGGTCAGCGCTGTATCCCTGGCAAGGGGGATCACGGCTCGCGTGAACAACCAGGTTCTGGTGGGTGAGGATCTTGCTGCGAACCCTGGCTTTCACAAGGCCACGCTTCGGTATAACCAGGACGTCGTTATTACGATGGAGCTATGCCGACATATTCCCTCGATGCTTGTCCCGTAAGACTTCCTGCTTCCTGCTTCCTGCTTCCTGTTGGGGTTCCCGGTGTGGAGATTCCATACTGAACAGGTGTCTTCTTTTGCCTAGTGTTACGGCGATGGCGATGATGGCGTGGAGTGGCGCTATGAAACAGGTGGCTCGCTGCTTGACCAGTTTAATTGAGGAGCGACTCCTCCAAGATGCTGATCGACAGACTATCAAGAAGGTTAGTGGTCTGTACTATCCTGTCCTCAATCAGATCACGGCGCTTACACACGGGGGAAAATCCACCTAGAGGCGCGATTGTGTCCAATGGATCATGGATTGTTCGCGCACTTCCGATCAGCGCACGGTATTGAGATTGGTACAACAGACAATTGGTCTTATGTTTGCATCTGCACATCAGATACCCATGGTATGTATTTCAAATCGCATATATGGAACCCCACTCTCACAGAATACTGGCAGGCCCTTATCTATGCCATCTATAACCTGTGTATCTACCCGGAGTATATCGGCCCTCTCCGCCGGGAGATCGATCAGGTCCGAAAGACCAAAGAGTTCAAAGACCAATTCAGCCACATGCCGTTGATGGACAGCTTTCTGAGAGAATCGGCTCGCCTAAATCCACTGGATGCGCTGAGTATCCAGCGTCTGGTGCTGACTCCGTATACATTCTCTGGCAATGGGCCCCGTCTTGCGGCTGGAAATCTGGTGGCCGTTCCGCAGGAAGCCATCATGAGAGATTCGAGGAACTATGCCAATGCCAATGTGTTTGACGGTTTTCGATTTGTGGCCTTTGACGAAAAGAATGACCAGGGGGAGACTATCCAAAGGGCATGTCCGAAGTTCACGGATGTTAACTGGAAATACCCCTACTGGGGATCCGAGAAGCGAGCCTGGTCAGTTCATTCCTATATTCTGTATTTATCTAATAGACGTGCTGCAACTTAGTCACTGACATCCCACCAGTCCAGGGCGATGGTATGTCTCTAGCATCCTCAAACAGATCCTGATGAACTTGATCATGGACTACGACTTCAAGCTGGCGCACAATGATAGCCCCCGGAGTTTCATCTGGACAACAGCAATTATACCCCACTACAATATGACTCTCTTGATGCGAGAGCGAAAACGAGAATGAGAACTAGAACAAGACATATAGAGAATCAATCAAACACCTATAACCCCAATATCCCTCACCAGCCTCGCCAACTCTTCGCTAGAATTCCCCTCAATCATCCTCGCCAGCGCATCCTGCATCTCCCTCTCCGATTGATCCCCCATCTCTCTCTCCCTAGAGTACACACTAATCCCAGCAGGCGTAACCATTGACTTCTCAGCATAAACAACTATCCACTGCACCACCGACCCCCCGCCAAACCCGAGTATCTCCCACCTTGTCCTCGCAATTCTCAACCACCCACTACCTCTCCACTCCATCACGATGGCACTTGAGCCATCGTCGTTGCCGTCGCCATTACCATCTGCAGTAGCAACACGTCGATCTGTCCCCGAAACAGTCTTGGTACTTCCAGAAGACTCCGCGGACGTGCGGTAAGCCGTCTGGGTAGTGTATACAGGCGGAGAGTCCGACTCGGTTGATTTTTGTGCCGCGTCCAGAGAAAATGTAATAGAAACCCCGTGTTTGTCGCGCCAGAACGGACTAGACGAGCGAGTGATGTACCACCTTCCGGCGAGAGACAAAGCCGAAACTTGTGCTGATCGGCATGGTGACGACGATGATGATGATGGCTCGGAGTTCAAGTTCTGGCGGAACCTGCTTGGGAGAGCGAGAGGGGGAATGGACATTCTTTTACTCTTCGTTTTGTTCCTTTATATTAGCAATGCATGGATGGGTCGGTGCGTGCGAAAATAGAGTGAAGAAAATGTATCAGATTGGCCATGGAGATCTGGGTAGCACTAGCCAGCTGGGCCAAAGGCATACTAATAGAATAGACCGAAGGGCAAGGCAGCAAGGGGTCACAGAGACACTAGCAGAAATTGGTTCCCTTTGGCATTACATACTTCTCCACTGCCTACATTTGTGTGACACTGCTTCGTAAATTTTAAGCCACTAATTAGTAATTAGAATGCAATTCTTAATCCTTATGCATTAACAGGACATAATATCACTTTATAATTAGACAATATCTGTTGATTCCCATACTTGATATCTCCATGATATCCATTAATTCCTATTCTCATTTCCCATGCTAAAATCATATATAGTAACATGATAACTTAGTTTTATCTAATAGTTACTTATTCTAAGTATTATATAAAGATCACGCAAGTTTATCTCAGCTATTATATACAAGGCCATTTACTACGCACATCTAAAACCTATCCAAAATTCAACCTCTACGCCAACCGAGCGCACTCAATTATCGACATCCATGTCTAGTTTGTCCCGGAAAAAAAGCAGCCTAGCGGAGGTAACAGGAAATACCTCCCTCAATCCTAGAGAGATGAGCCAGGCTAAGCAGTCGCGATACAATCTGCGGGCAAGCGGCAGTCAGTGATTGAAGGCATTGTGTATATGTCTTTATCATATCCTTGAATAATCTAGCTCAAGGGTAGCTTCCAACACCAGGGAATAAAGAAATAAACCTTGGAACTGCTATATTGTACTATTGTACTGTGCAGGACCTAAAAGTCATGAAAGTAACCCCAACGCGCTCAAAGCACCCTATTCTATCCACTCGTCTCTTGTGTAAATGCAAAAACCTAAACAGCCAAACAGTCAAGCCCGCTAACCCCTTCCCGCGAGGCTGTTTTGTTCCCTCAAGCCATCCACTCACTACCTCGACAAGCCAGTTATGTGGGGGTCCGCGCCGACCCACAGGAAGCCAGCTTCTCTATAAATACTAGTCCACGCTCAGTCCCAGGAGTCAGGATTCTCTGCTTCATTTCTTCTCATTCCTAGCTAGTTTTCACGCTTGTGCTAATCTCTAGCTAATAATAATCGCTTTCAAGATCCTCTGGTGCCGCTCCGTGGTATCTCGAGGCAAATGGCGCTGGCCTTGATATGCGTTGCGATCGCTATGCGCGTCTCCACCACATTAACAGAGCCTCGCACATCATTTTCTAACAGAGTCGGCTTGGAGACTAACTCCCCACATCTACATGTTCCGCCCGAGGTATCCACTCTTAGCCTCGAGGGTAAGTATACTGTATTAGAGGACTTAAACGCCGCAACCGACCTGGTTATCTGCAATTTGTTCACGCTACGAACAGCAACGCGGCTAAGCTGCTGATGACCCCAATGCGCGACGCCGCTATCAGTGAACCAGACCAAGGAAGGCTCATTCTAGATCCGGGGCTTTTTTTTGGCCAGGGCATATATGTCCGAGCTCATTGGCCTTGAGGAGTTGATGATAAACCATGTTCAGGCCTACAAGACCACTGGTTACCAACTGCTTAGAGAAAGGCGAACGTTGATTATGGCGCTAATGCGAGCTGGGGAGACTATGGCGCAAGGCATCAGCAAAGTCTTCCCAGAGGCTCCTATGTTTCTCTACGCGTCCTAACCTAACGACATCAAGCAGCACCGCATTGAGCGTAATGTCACCGTCACCCTTGTAGATTCGGTGATTAACAATGGCAACACTATGGTGAGGTTTGCACAGTTTATCCGAAGCCTTCATTCTGCGATACAGATTGTGGTCGTTGCTGGCGTTGTTCAAGACTAGGCATTCCGGGCTGCAGTCCCCTCCGGGCCCTTGCATTTTCCTCCGAACTGACTATTGTCGCCCTTCGTGTCTCCAAAAATAAATATACTGGCACTGATAATACTGATACGGGTAATTACCTTTTCAGCACACTCCATCTGGCCTAGAAGGCTGGAACGGGGTAGTCGAGGACCGCGTTGCGAGGCGTTCGTGAAACTCAAATGACCTTTGTGTTCTGAGAGAAGAACTAAGAAACTGCTATTTTGCCACTTGTTGTTCCAGACTATTATATTCTTTTTCAGAGCGAGACAAAATTGATCAGTTGAGGTGAATGATTTAGTGTAAATCAAAATAAGTTCTGCTCTATTCAAGATATTGCATGCAGATGCCTGAAAGATTCTTTCCATCGTGGATCATAGTGCAAGAGGCTATCATCCGGTTGTTCACTATGAACCTTTTCTTCCGCGTAGTTGAGGGGAGTCTTGTCGATTGAGTCAGTGGCATGCAGGTCCAAGACACCTTCACGCTTGAGAAACTCTACAAGCTCTTTAGTGAACACGCCATGAATCGCTCCATGATGCATAAAGCTTTTCCCGTCGAGATCTCGGGCTGTTGGATCCAAGCCGCGATCGAACAAACATTTAAGGATCAATGAATCTGCCCCCCTGTGATGCATGAAGAGATGCGCTAAATTCTGTCGGTGCCCATTGACCCATAGCAGATCAGCACCTTTCCGGATAAGTAGGAAAAATATGTCGCTCTGAACTCCTAAGTAAAACGAACCCACATACAGACCTAGGGAAGAGTTTCCCTCCTTATCAAATTCATTGACATCGCAACCAAGCTGTACCAGGAATTCAACCACTTCGGCTGAGCATAAGACAGACGAGACATGATGGTGTAAAGGGTTTCTGCCGAAGTGATCAAGCGAATGCCAAACCTTTGAAAGCATGCTATCGCAGGTCTCTGACATGAAGCGCAGGACATCTAATCGACCGCCATACAGCGCATAGTGAAATGGGCTCAACCCGTCGACATCCTGCAACAAGATATCATGACCTTCATCAACAAGTTTGCGAACAATCTCTAAGTTCCCTTCCTTGCTAGCTAGGTGGAGACACGTCTGACAAGCCCGGTTCAGCCGAGAAGCTACAAGTTTTTCTAGGGTAGACAACGCGTAACCTTGACGAAAGTGGATCACGTGCTGAGGATATTGCCCTTGATCGTTCGCCAAGTTGACATCAATAGTTTGACTCTTGAGAAGTGTCTCAACAATGTCTTTTCTAGCTTGGTCCATGGCTCGGTTGAAATCAGAAGCTTCTGAGCTTGTTCCGCTTGTGATTAGCTCTCTTAGCGACTCAACAGCATATCGACCACTCTCCCACACATCGTCGCACTTGCGGCCGAGAAGTTGGCCCCTAATCGCAAGATGTAGTGCGGTATCGCCAAAATCAGAACGAGCATTTGGATCGGCCCCACATTGAAGTAAAAGGGCAGTCATTTTTGGACATGCATTTAGGGCAGAGAAATGGAGCGGTGTTAGGCCGGATTCTACCGCTCGAGATCCCTCTTCCTGGTCCTCAGGAATTCCATATGCAAATTTGCTCACTGTTGTTCGTCCAGGCCATAATCGCCTTCGAATCCTGGCATTCAGGTTGAATCCATTTCGGAGAAAGGATTCTGCAAGTTCTCGATCTTGGTCCCCAATTGCATAAAGTAATGGTGTCATGTTATTTTCATCACAGATATATGGGGAGGCTCCTTTGTCAAGCAGGAATTTGGTCATTTCATAATTGTTGTAGTGACTATTCATGCAAATAACATGAAGAACATTTTGATGCTGGTTATTTAGAGAATCCACGCACGCGCCGGATTCAAGTAAGAGACCCATGGCTTTAATTTGATTATTTTTGGCTGCAATGAGCAGCGGGGATTGTCCGTGAGCATCTTTGTCTTCCAGCCTCTCTTGGAAGGATGAAATCAATGAAATTATCCCCCAGCGAGCTGCAACATGAATGGCAGAGTGTTCTGTATCCAAACTGCCCCAAAAGTGTTTTTTCAGGTAGTTATAATTGTCCAGCCAACATCTCCACATCCCGAGCGCATTTTGGAAGAAATGTTGATGCTCGTCTCGAATGGTAAATTCGGTTTGAGCCAAGCTTGCGTGCTCTGGCCAATGCAGGACTGAATAACCGAGGAATCCGTGATTGGGCTCCAACATTGACCTATCCAAATCTGGGCGGCAGTATCGAAGAATAACCTCAATTCAACGTGATGACAGTGCATCATTGGATTTGGCAGCATTGATTTCTTGCATCTCAACCATTAAAAACTCCTGGACAGACCTATGCAAAAGTCGTACGTAGCCATTGTCGACAACAATCAATAAGCGGCATAAGTCAATTATTTCTCGGGTAAATTGAATGCGACTGCTGATATCTTCGTCCAAATAAAACCGACATGCTTCAGCTATTTCCATTATCGTCAGTGGTCGTAGTGCGAATGTGACAACTTTCAACATCTCCTTTATACGTAAATAATCATCCGGATTGCTGGGAGCGACGGATGTGACAGCTGCACCGAGCAGAGTTTGATATAAAGAATGTAAACCCCGTGGGAGAGCCTGTAGTGTTTTAACTGCGTTCCTTGACTGCACCCGTCTCAATTCCTCACAGGCAATTCCGACCCATAGGAACGTCCCATCAGCCTTTTTTTCCAGAGTTTGGGACACTTCTAGGGCAACGGATGTAGGATAACTTCCTCGCTTTGCAATGTCCTTCACTTTGTCCCGAATCATGGCTTTCAGGTCATTGTTTATCTCTTTACACGAGCCTAAGTCTAGACATCTAAAGATGGATAGACAACCCTCAAGTTCGGGATATGGACGTTGGATGGGACTAAACCGATCGTCCTTGCTTCGCTGAACGATTGGTAAATTTGTTGAAGCAGAATTTCTTGTGATTCAGCTTCACATTCGTCCAAAGCATCGACGATGCAGTATATTTCAGGACCATTAGACACTCGTTCTATGTCCATCAATACTGCCCATAGTGCATCGAACGATGTAAATAGTCGTTCTCCTTGAACGTCATATTTTGACATCATTTGTTTCATGAGAGGTGGGTATTGCTTAATGATTTGATATAGAAGACCACGCAGTATGGAGGTCGCCTTTCTCTGATATTCAGAGCTGGATTCGCAGAAAAAGAATGAGAGGATATTAGTCCCATTGGAGAAATAGTCTTTCTTCGGTAGTTCCTCTACAAGCATCATAGCCATCGTGGACTTGCCGATTCCAGGATTCCCATAAAGCCATAAGACATTTTGGTCTATGTCTTCAACGGCTTTAGCTCGCCGAAACCAAGATTTGAGTTCCTCTAATTCCAAAAACCAGCTGCAAGTCCCTGAGGTGCGACTTCCTTTTCTTCTCTTTAACGCGTTCATGTCTTCTTCTGGATCAGTGATGAACAGATTTGCTAGGCATGCCTTCTCCTTTTCAGTAAGTTCGGAAACTACAAAAGGTCAGCTAATGAGGAGTCTGCAAGCTAACAACCGCATACCTTGCTCTTGAAGCACAGTGTCGTCTGCCAGTGGAACAATTGATAATAATGCCTTCGTATATGCAACTGCCGCAAGGGCTGCATAGCCCTGCCACTCTTTGTGCTTATGAGAATTGCTGTAGTCACAGATCCCCCGTATTACCAGACATGGAAGCTGATCCATAAGCCCAGCCGCTTCCATCTCAAAACAGAGTACATGCCACTCTTTGGCAATAGAGTCACGTGTTCGAGCATCCTTCAGGACTTGATTGCCGGACGCAATCAAGCCGTAATGAATATGCGGTTCGTTATTTGCCCGTGGTGCACGCTGCACTAGTTGACTTTTATCGCATGATGAGCAACCTTCGGCGCCACCTTGATGTTCATATGTTGAGTGGAAAAGGCAATCATTCTCTGGTCGGAAAAATGATCCTTCAATTGCCCAATTTTCCTGTAAGACATCCGATATAGTCTTTCCAATCTTTGTCTTTGTCTCCTGCAACATACTATCACAACGCATTACGGTTACAGCATTCAACAGAATCTGAGGTGGTTTGTTGAGGGAACCTGTGCGCCGGAAGTAACCCTGTGGGTATTTCTTCCCGTAGTCGTACTGAATCACGCCGCCAGATACTGCAGTTGGCGTACTGACAATCACATCGCCCAGACGAATTCCATGACTTTCGTCCGGAACGCCTCCTCCAATGCCGACCATTAGCCCGAATCCGATGCAGTGAAAAGTTCGTAGCATTTGAATCACCACGGACGTGGCAGAGGTTGTCCCATAAACACCAGATGGCAGACAGCCTATTACTAGGTTATGTCCGCTGAGTCGGCCAAGTGTGTAGATATTCCAGTCAGTCGGTGATTGGGGGAGCGGACTGTGAATCTCATCGAGCAGAGCTTTCACAGCCACCATTTCTATCGGTAAGGCGCATATCCAGGCAACCGTATAATCACTGTGGGACAGTACTCGAGCCGTCATTTCCGCGATGTTACCAAATACAATGTAGCTAACTAGCAGAAAATTCAGTATAGCCCCATTGAAAAAAGGGGGATAGTTATTGTGAGAAGGAAAATAAAAGATCACGATACATGTAAATAAGCCAGGTTGAAGGGAAAGAGGGGTAATCTGTACTGCGGCTGACCATGCCAGGCATTGTGTGAGGTATATCCAAGCCAAGCCCAGGCTAGTAATGTTGGATGGATATTGAGTAGGTCAAAGCCCCCACGTAGATCAGCTTTGCAATTAGAGGAGTAGAGATAAGGCAGTCTCAAAGATAGTGGATCCTGCTCTTTCAGATTGTTGTATGCCTTGTTCCATAATCTTTCTCCTATGTCGAGCTTGTCCGAATCTGTATCTGGGCGACCGTGTCGACCGTCTGGGCTATCCAGACCGTGCTGGCGTTGTCGGCGGGGTTGCTCACGTCTTGGCTGGACAAGGCTGGCTGCGGGGCACTGGCATTCTTGCGCTTCTTGCGCCGTGAAGGTTTGAGCCTGGCGAAAAAATCCCGAACCGGAGCCATTGAGAATGGTATCTCACGGGATTGAACTGATGGTTTGAGGGATCTGAGCGTATTGCTGGATTTGTGAACTTGCCATGTCATCCAAGGCATGATGAGGTCGCGATCAGGCATTGCTGTCAGGCGTACGCGCCTCCATCAGGGTGATGCTCTTGGGTGGCTCGAGAAAATCAAACATCCATGATCTTACAGGGATACCTTGCGCGTGGCATTTGTTTTCGCCTGATTATACCTTATGCACAATTTCAAGTGCTGTTGCTGTCCAGCTATTTACTATATTATTTCTCATCACACTCAAAACTAACACAGATACACAAGTTCTACTTCCATATAAGACTTACCCATGGGATAGAAATCTATAAAGTAATATTAGATTCATGTAGGAAGCGCCAAGTGGCCTTGAGGTTTGAAATGGGCATGGATGTTGTTAAGAATGCTATCATAACCGGTTGAATGGAGCGAGCGGACCCCTATAGTGTGCTAGGAGGGGAGTTGGGGCTATTTGTTATATCCCATTTGACTGGGATTCGTACTACGCACCATGTATATTTATCTCAGTCAGGCTAAGTTAAAGTATATAAAGCTTGCTGCTCTACTTGTTTAAGAGGTATAGGGCTGCTCAAATCGGACACCTGGCTCTGATTATACATTGCAGCCCACACACCCTGCAGCTTGATTCCGCGAATATTGCCCTAGGTACCCTTAGTCCTTTACTTCTTAGGCCTAAAGCCAGGTCCCTGGATATATCCAAGCCCTACCCTCCAACTATCGCAACAATATGTATCAAGGATTATTTACAATATAATGAACAGTAGACCTTAACATCATCGAAGCCCAGACTCACTAGAAATATCATCATCCATAAACCCCTCCTTCAAACTACAAAGATACTTATCAAACCTTCCCGAAACATCAAGCACATGCTGCACGTCCATATTCGACATACCCTTGCCCTTGATCCTAGCCAACTGCCGACTAGTCGTGATAGCATTCCGAATCTCCCGGCCGTTCCTCCTGATCCGCCAACTGGCTAATATAGCACTCGATATCGTCAAAGTCGATGCACGACTGCTCCAGCCGCTTTAGCCGATTAATCAGATTTGGCCAGATTTTGAACCGCTGCGAGCGGTTGAGGTTGGGGTAGTGCAGTGAGACTTAGATGCGGGACTTGAACGCTTCGTCGAAGGTTCCTACGTGCTTGGAGGTTAGGATTAAGATGCCGTCGTAGTATTCGAGTACGCGGAGGAAAACTGTTACTAGCGCGTTGCGCTGGAAGTCTGATAGGGTGCGCTCTTGTAGGAAGACATCAGCCTCGTCCAGCAGGACAATACAGTCCCAGATTTTACCCAGGTGAAGGGCGGATTCGAGGTAGTGTTCAACGTTCTCGGGCTATGTGCGGATGTCCCCGCAGGTTACACGGTACAGGAAGCTTTTCAGCTAATTCAGCGACGCTTTCAGCAGTGAATGTTTTGCCGGTACCCGGTCCGCCGTGTAAGAGGATTGTCAGCCCGTTTTCCTTGTCATCGATCATGTCTGTTCCCTGTTCGGCTTCCAGGAGATTTGCTATCAGGGCTTGAACGATCTCTTTGGTTTTCTCGTCGATGACGAGGCTTTTAAAGTCCTTTTGTTCCATTCAACTTCCTTGATGAGGTCGACTTCTAGGTTGACTGTTCACAAACAGTCAGAAAACAAGAATATCCCGTGATTCGACAATAAATAGCTTACCCCATTTCTTGCGGCGGAGGTTGAATCCCACAATGCGTGACGGGGAGAAGAATATCTCCGGCGTTGTGGGTGGTTCATCGTTGTCCATTCGCTCACGGGGCTTCACTGTGTGATTTGTTGCGGATGGTGGCTTCGACTGTGGATGGAGTTGCCTGTAGGTCGGAAAGTCGATCATGAACTGTTTGCTAGTGTCTGTTATCTTCAGAATACCAAGCTAATTACTGTTCAAAGTACACCCAAAAGTCATTTCCTACTTTATATTGTTGGACAGTTGGACTACAATATCCTTTTCCTCTTTTATACAGAGCATACTTGCGCAGTTGAATTCTCAGGAGCGGACGCTGGATATGTGGGAGCGTTTGGTTGAGAAGGCTGGGGGTGGGAAGTGGAGGATACTGAATGTTATTCCGCCGTCGAAGGAGGAGTCGATTACGATTTTGGAAATTGGACAGTAGGTCAAGATAAAGTTTGTACAATTGGTATATACTTTACTTTGGAACATCTATGCCAAATTAGCTATTATATTCTCTCGCGTTTACTTGGGGTTCCTCTCTTCCTTCTTCGTTGAAGCTATAAGCGCGGACAGAGATCTTAAGAGGGCTGTTCAAAGATAAGAATTTTGCCAATATCATTACTAGATCCTTCTCCTTGATTATGACTATAGTACTACGACATCGAAGGTGAGAGACATGGATTTTCTAACCTACCCTGGGCATGGCTGACGGTATATATGCCTCTTGAGGTCACCGATGAATGCAGAGAGGATGTCGAAAAGGTTGTGGACAAGGAGACCTTGATAGCCTTCAGCAACAAGTATGGTTCGTAACTTTCCCTTCCTACATTGTTCGACTAGTTGATTAAATGATGCTTGAAGGTGATATCTTTGCCCAGCGAGGACAGCAAAACTGTTAGTAACCAGACCAAGGAGAGTAAAGCTAAGGCAATGAAAGCCGCTGCTGCTGCCTCCTTCTCATCAGCATGGGCGCAGGCATCTCCCAGCGCAAGCCACAGCAACGGATCGAGCTCTGGTGAGGCTAAATCACAGCAGGACCTCACGAACTCAATGGCTTGGGAGGCGATCGGCGGCGACTTTTTGCTATGTAATAAGTATGCCATTTGGCACTATGAGGTGAATCACTGGAGTACTATATGCTAATGATGATGTTATAGCCCTCCGGAGTGGTGTGCTACCGTGGGTGACTTCTACAACTGGAGGGTGATTGAGGTACGTGGACCTATTTATGTCTGGTCATTGACTCGACTAATCTATAACATCGCAATAATAGCAAAACGGTGTCCTCCCACTTTACAAGGTGCTCAGTCTATTCGACGGTTTTGATGGTATCCGGCATCGGTTCGAGACCAGCGCACAAGACAAATACGAACCCAATCGATGGGTCAGGTTTAAATTTGAGCTTTTCGATAGAACTACCCAGAACCCTCTGGCATTGTATAAAGGCGATAAGTTACTCTGTATTGCGGCCTCTCTTTCCCTTTCTCAATTATGGTGGCATAGTGGCATAGCCACAGATACTGTTGTTGTCGCAGCTAACCCATGCCAGGGGAGCACTTGAATACTGAATTCAGCAAACTCCGGATGGCGTCGCATCCTTTGACAGGTATAGAGAGAATATATTGGCGAATGTCGCCCAGACGGATAGCACTATACGCTGTGACGGCACTGCAGGGGGCTCAGGGGCCTGGACGATGCGGCATCATCTCTCTCGAGGTCAAGATTCGCATGTATGTAATCCAAAGCTACTTCCTCACCCATCCATCCTCACTCATTCAGATGGCTAACCATCATCACAGCTGCCGGGTAACTGTAAAGCTATGCTACAAAACGTCGACATGCGCTCCAATGAGCTCTTTGCGGGCTTTACAGACTCATGTGCCGGCTACTACGACCAGATATACCTCACTCACACATCTTGGGATTCAAGTAGGAACTTCTGCTTGGAACCATATGGAAATATTCATGCTGCAATCGAAGACGGCACGAAAGTTCTCATAAAGGCTACTTACGACGACCTATACCTTGCGAAGACGGAATCCGGACTTGTAACAGCTCGATGTTGGGATATGAACAAGACTAATGAGTTCTTGGTCTGCGAAGTTAGCAATATAAAGGTGGAACTAGAGTGAATGCTCACTGAATGCTTGAACAGCAGTCGCGAGTGAGTCTCTCCAGCAGGTTCTTCCAACAGACTTGTTTCATTACATACCTGCAATAAAAAGTGAAACAAAGAAACGCAAGGTGTTAATAACTTGTATACTATAATGCTGTAACAGAGAAACCCAGGGCTAAATAGCTACCTATACTCCGTATTCTTAGACAGCCCTTACTAGGCAAGTTGCTAGGCGTTGACGCCGTATTAAAATGCCTTGCCATTACATCGCACTTTTGATCTTACGTTCAGAAATGGACATGATGGCCTTCCCAAGTTCTACGGTCCACTCATAAAAATTGCACCCTTTCTGACCCCCCTCACAAGATACTAAACCCTGGTATCTACAGATCCCTGGGCGGATGAGTTTAAAAGGCCCTTGCTATCGCTAGTCTCCGCTGGCGGAATATGAAGCAACGTAGTGACACGCAGGAACTGTTCGCTGATCCTCTCGTGCTGCCCAGGTCTGAGAAACGTCGCCATGAGCTGGCCGTGGTCGTTCAAGAAGAGTGTTAATAGGCGGCTCAGCGGGCTCATGACGTGCCACGGCCCTTGGGCGATAATATGGCGCTTGTGCTCGTCGTCTCCTGATGCCCGGGGCTCGTGACTCTGCTTATTTAGGCTTATTTATCCCCCGGGGCCAGTAAATGATCGCTCGGAAGCAGAATCGCTGGGTCGGTTAAGTCAGCGATGCTTGACGGTTTGGTTCGATTGCCAAGATAAAAGGGCATGCTGTGGCCCATGGAGTCCACCAGCTCTTGGAAAGTGTGATTGTATTCGACGAAATCCTCATCTCTCGCTGATATTCCATCATTTGTAAGCTCAAATTGCCCCATCCTACCTAGCGAGCTGAGGGTGATCTTGAGAGGCGTTGAACGCGCCATAGGTTCCAAATTGTTGCAATTTGGCAGGAAGGGCAGACCTCGCAGACCGATCGATGGGTGGGAATCGACGGGTCGATGACTTGTCCATTAATGAACTTCAGCGACTGCCAATAGTCCGGTATGCTTCGTGCCCAAGCCAGCAGTTGCTCGTTAATGCGCTTTGCCTCGGTCCTCCACTCTCTTAAGTCTCGCTGTGACGAAGGCATGGAGTCATTTTGCGTTGCTAGCTGCGTATAACTGGCCTGTAGCTCGGCGACAGATGCACCTGTGGCATCATGTGCAGAGCTCGGGTTATCCGACGCAGCTATCAGACCTTTGCCCCTAATCCATGAGTATGCGATACGCTGCAATGGCTTTTCTTGGTGCATCGCCGAGGAAACCTCGGTATAAAGAATAAATCTTTGAAGGTATGCGCGGGTCACCCCATTGATATAGTCCAAATCTGCGAATGGGAGCAATGTGACAGTTAGCAGGCGGCCGGTCAGGGCTACTTCGGCGGCTGTTTTAGGCGTCTCTCTAACCAATTCTGTCTTAGCATCACGTGCGTGTATTCCCTCCATGCAGGGCCATGATTTTTAGTACATGGCGCTAAGTTTCAAAGAAGCTCTTTGTTCCTTTCTGTTTAACATCACCTACCCAGCAAGTCGCCCTCGCTGTGGTCACAGCAGGGGGGGCCATTTTTGGGCCCCTTCTTTTAACCATCATGTGTAAGCACCCGTGTCTAGGGTCACGTGTCTCCAAAGTCCTGCCAAAAAGACCAACATTACTCGCGAACAACCATCGCGAGCCCCAGAACCCACTAAGTATCACACAGGGAAGTTGCCTCTGGCCCCGCAGGCACCTTACGTCATGTTTTCTTCAGTTCCGGGACGCATGCTGACCGTGTCCTTTCTTGCTCTCTTTCTCCTACCAGCATCTCACAACAGCTCCTGTCCTTCCTAAATCTGTTCATCTCTTCCAAGCACTGTTATCCTTAACCTCTCTGCTCTTGCTCCAAGTATCTACTTCCCTGCTAGTTTGCCTTAACCATGGTAGCTCGCTCCTGACCCGTCAGACATAATAACAAGCAGAGTCAGAGCAACAATGATGCCAGCTCCGACGTGTGTGAGATCTTTTTGGATAACAGATCTGACAGTGACTCCAACACTGACCCGGAACTTGATAGCGAGGATTCGGGTAACGATAACAATGACCCTCTGCTAGCAGTATCGCAGTCCTTCGATCCGCTAGGAAGCTAGCAGTCCAGTTGACAACGCGTACGTGGCTATCTAGTCATTCATTCAGTTGATCCAGGGTTCCTAGATGGCCAGAATATCGCATTCTTGCACCTCCTTCTCACCGAGAAGATGTGTCATTACAGGCTTTGCCTTGCAGCAGTTAGCCTGCAGGACATTTAATCATTAGAGATTTCTATTCATGATTAGTAGTAACACCTCTGCTGATGTTATCCTCCGGCGCCGGTGGGCGACTGGCTGTATATTACTGACATTGGCGACTGTGGTCAGGGGTTCGCGTGTGCGGGCACGCTTGTCCTGGCCACCTTCCTCAGGTTTCTCAATATCTTGAGGTGCTACCATTAGGTCATAGGGGTCTTTGTCTCCGGTATGTCTCCTAGGTCGCTTATTAGAGTGTTCTGCATAGACCGTGGCCTCATTGTAGCCGCCTTCAGCGCAATTATTAAATATTAGATTAGTTCAAAAATAGACCATAAACTACGGTGCCACTGCGCTGTGAGAAAGTCTAGTGGGCTAGTAGTGTGTGTTGCCTTGTGGATATTGACTCCATCAACCCGTGGACTGCGTGTACAAAGTCCGGATTAGGCAGGCAAATTGCCATTTTAGTAGAGATCTTCAGCAGCCCCAAGCAGAGTTTCGGCAGCTGAATGCTAGCACATTAAATAGATCTAATATTAGTGGGCAATGATATGCAAAACTGTAGATAGCACTATAGCATGAACGTCAAACAGTTGATTCACCGCAAATTCGCACAAGGCAGCTTTGCTGATCACATTCACAGCACTGCCCATCTGGTGGACCTGAGCCATGGCTATTAGGTAACAGGCTATGAGGATCAGCGGCCCTATGCCTCCGGCGGAGCCTATAAAATCTAAAATCTAAATGCCAAGAAGGCCCAAGCATTGCTTGACATTGACTAGATTCGCAGGTTCCACTGTTGGATGAGGTTTCGGAGATAAATCTTGACTGCTCTTGTTGTCTGATTTCAAGAATAATCTCTACTCTTGTCTCACTGTGTATTGATTTCTTCAAGGCATTAACTACATTGTTGTCCCCTTATATTACCCGTGACATGGCCTATATCACTGCTGCCTGTCGAACCATTGCTTAGCAAGGTGGGTTTTTAGAGGCTGAAGTGATCGACACCTGAGGGCTGATGTTGATTCGGCAGCATGAGACCGCGTATAATATCCTATCTAGCCGAGGCCCACAACGCGGAGAATGATTGAGCTGCGCCCTGAAAAAAACCTGCTGAGTGATATTGGGGGCCATGACAGGAGCGTATAGTATACCTCGGATTCAGGCACTGTAAAACAGAGTGGGTGCAATGGGCGCCATGGCCTTACCCTCGTTGTCCACAGGCCATGATACAGTATGTTATAGGACACTGTGTAGGAGGCTATGAGCCTGTCCATTCTCCACACGACAATAGACATGACCGGAATAAAAGCCTCACGAGCTCCGATGAAGGGTATATAAACCCTGTGTCTGCCAGGTGTGAAGTCCCGACTTCCTTGATTCAGATCCTACCAGCCTACTCAAATATCACCAAAATGCGTTTCACCATCCTCACCTTTGTTGCCATCTTTGCCACCATGGCCTATGCCGACTGTACACCTGGGGAAACCTCCTGCGGTGCTGGACGTAGGTCTTCCCAGAAATATTCTACTTATATCTATCTCCCTTTTATATAGACAGTTGCTGACACGACACAACAGCCGCTGCCAACACAATCATGGTTTGCGGCAGCGACGGCGTCCCCGCCCCTGTAACGACTTGTTCTAATGGCCAGACATGCCAAAATGTCGGTGCCAACAATGGACCTACGTGTGCCTGAATTTGACGACAGAAGGACAATAGAGGGTCCAAGAGCCCGCAGGGAAAGCTCGGATAGATGGCATGGCCACGGGCATCAGCCAGAAACTCCAGGGTCGCTGATTAGATGGTGGACACAAACAGCCCCTTGATCATGATGATTGGCAGTGGTACAGCATTAGGGGGACAGTGGACAGCTCATAAATCAATAAAGTGATAGTAACCAGGACTCAATTTCTTCATTGTCCAGATGATTTATCAGCAACGTTGTAGCTGAAGGGGGTAAAGAGAGAGGTTTGGATGGCATTAGACTTGCTAACCCGTGGGTTGTGTCGGGTTTTCAACCTCAGGCAACCCACCCAAGCGGGTTTTAGGTTGGTCAAACAAGCCTAGATGGCATCATGCTAGAAAAGGGCAGTTATTGGGTAACAAGGTATCTTGGGAAGGGGGTAGTGCACCAGGCAAGGCAGGACGGGGGGGGATGAGAAAGTGTGTGGTTGTTTGAGGGAGAGAGGCCGGGCTTATATAGATGCAGTAGATGTTTGAGGCGGCAGGGAAAGCCTGTAAAAGTGGTGAGAAGGTAACGTGATCCCCGAAGTGGTAAATACTATACCGCAAGGAGCAATGGCATACCCGGCAGCAGCAGGCGGTGGCAGGCGGCAGATGGACGGTTCAATGAGGGCTGTTTTCAGCGCCCTGCTCACTGTCACAACATATACTACTCGTCGCTCCGCCAAATGACCAATCTCCGGCTCACGCGTTGGGAGCTAGCTAGTAGGCGGAGCGACGAGTACTTGATATAACTATAGCCCTAATCCATCTTAGTATTATTATACCTGATATAATTAATCCGGAGTATTGTTTCTCTGCTGTTATCACGGCCTTAGCTGCGGCGCAGTGGATCCATTGGCTGGCAATGTCCATGTTCTCTGATAAGAGTTCTGTTTAGCCAAGTTATGCCCGACACTGAACAGAATCAGGAAGCACCATTTTTGTTATGTTTTGTTGAATGATTCATGGCCAGGGCCCCAGATGGAGGACTTAGTTTGGAGCTTCGGGATCATTATTACTGGTGTAGACGGGCTGGGTGACTCCACTGCCATGTTGATCTTGCCTGGCGGACACTTTATACTCCGTACTCCGATAGTGAGCTGGATATCTCACGAAATTCGGGAAATGCTGCAAGATGCATCACTCCATTGAATTTTCCTCTGCTTGCTTCAAAACTCCGTCTCTCTCACTTCTCTTCGAATCCGACCTTGCTGGAGATAATTGCCCTGAGCTGTGTTCATTTGGCGACATACCAAGCGAAGCGATATTCTTGAACCCCGAATCATGGAGGAGCTTAACGGTCTTTGGGTGACAGTAAGGAATTCAAGACGTGACAGTCTAGAGCCAACTTATTATTCGAGAACTAACTAGAGATTAATATAGGAGAAAACTCTCTCGACTGGAGTCGATGGCACTCTAAAGATGGTATGCTCCCTACACTGCGATACAACATCATCACTTTTCCAACTCCTCGGCACCCGTTCAACCTCATTGCTATAATAAGCTAACCGCCATCTCCCCTACCCAGGCAGGACTCAACTGGGCCCTCCGAAAGGCCGTCGGACTCGCAACCGTCCGCCTCGACATCTCAATCTATCCCGAAGATAAGGATAATGAGACGAGCTCGAGCGCCACAGTCATTGACATTTTGACAACCGCGACGGGTAGTCTATCAGGGACAAGGGAGAAACGAGTATCGGACTGGTCGCCGCAGGATCAGAAGGATTACATGTTCGGGTCCTGTCAGCATCGCACGTGTTTCGTACACGCGGGGTCAAACGATGGAGATGGAGACGGTAAAAACACATATCCGGACTTTGACCTGCAGACCCAAACCGCCGACGAGGAGAAGGTTAGAAAGTTCTTGCGTGGCGAGATTCTTGAGGATGGATCAAGCTCAGCATGGTCCCTATCAGGAGTTGGTTCGCCCGATGGTAAGGCTGTTTGGGTGCATACATTTATCCGAAATGTAAACTCTGGCTCGACGGCGGAGCAGGTTAGTTATAGCTTCCTTTCGTTTGGACAAAAGGCAGGGGCTAATGTTGTCTTCTGCAGATATGGGGATTTGAAGAGATCAATGGCAAGCGGTACCATACACGGAGAGTAGTTTCTTCTAATGGCAGCGGTCAGTATGTGATGGGGAGAGTTGTGTACGGTTTCTTGGGGAAAGGTTCCGGTTCGGCGTAGGAACAATAACCTACTGTTGAGAAGCCCGAGATATTCCACCCACATATTTAATTATTTGGAATGCAAGCCTGGTACAAACTGTGATTCTTATGTTCCTACAGGCATTATGCACTACGCGCGAAGGGACACAAGTGGGGAGCAGAATAACTGGCCACTGATGATGGCGTTGGACTGATTGAACAAGGTGATTTGATCTGTCAGCCGCACTCAAAACTCATATAATAACTAATCAGCATAAACCCACGTAACCTTCTGATCGCCCCTCCGATCTGTGCTCGCCTGCTCCTCCGCATACTCCTCCTCATCCCAAGAGAGAATAATCCTCCTCTGTCTTCGGTTCTCTCACATATTCGGGCCACGCATCGCGCAGAATCCGACCATGCCGATGGCAATTAGGATCATGGTCACGATAAGCGTGTATCGATACGATAAGCGTAGTGCGAGACCTCTGCGACGACCCTCTTTTTAGCATCTTCGATATCCGCCAGAGAGGGCTTTTCCTGAACGGCTGTTACTGAGTCTATCATTGTAGCGTAGCAGTTAATTTCAATGGATAAGGTCCACCGGGAAGAGAACAATCTCCCTTAAATGATTGTCTGCAGCTCAATATCTGCGCGTATTCCCCATCATCGAGGACCGCTCCTGCTGCACACGGAGGAGAGGGTAGCACGAGTCAAGGTGGTGGAGATGGGGAGAAAGTATAAATCGACACAATCCAGAGTCTGGAATGCGGGGAATAGAAGTGGGGAACTTTTAAAAGATGGAGATTTTGCGATGAGCTCCGCAATTAAATATAACCCACCAGAAATATCGTGAGATGTCTCTTAGTGACCCGTTTCAAATTTTTGCGAATACCTGCTAACTCCAATTTGATAACGTAGTCCCTACGAACAGTCAAGGATCATCACCATTACAATCGGAAAAAAACTATTCAATCCCAGAAAATTATATCCAGGGACGCCCACTATGGCAAAGAAAACAAACTTGGAAATCATGTATTATCCTTGACAATATTGATGCGGATATTGGCCACACTATCCGCATTTCCTATACAGGTGGGAATATGAAACAATTACCTACCCAGGAATCCAATCAGATGCCTGCCGCGCTGAGCTCGAATACAAGAGAAGTATTTAGGTCTACTACGCCGCCACAAAGTAGTAGATATCTGGATTGGAACGTTCGCATAAAAGTACATCGAGACTCAGTGAATCACTCTTAATTTTCCATATCTTACGAGAGGTCAGAATGGATATTTTCAAAGCTTTCTGATGATGAAAAATAGTTTCACTATCATCTACATTCCAAGCTTTCTAGCAGCGTTGTGAAAGATGAGGTAATATTCTAGCTGGATGAATTCTATAATGAAATTGCAGAAATTCCAATGTTCAGCAAAGCCGTGATGAAGATGATGGTCAGAGTGTTTGCCGTCCAGTTATCATGGTTTCGAAACCCCCCTGAAGCTATCGACAGTGGGATTGAAGTAGGTAAAGACCCTGGCGAATTTCATATTTATGGGGTTCCTGAAGCGTCGCCTGAGGAGGAGCCCGTATTCAACTGGGCTCCGATTGAAGGGCCATCCATCGAAGAGCCTCCTACTACACTTTATAATGAAGAGGCGTGCCGCGAGCCCGAATCTGAGCCTGCTGAAGAATATGATGGGGAACCATGCCCTGAAGTTCTGTCGCAGCTTTGCATCCCGAAGATCACATCTGCTATTCATCAAGAGCATCCTTGTGAAAAATCCTCGATTGAGCTCGTTTCAGTTGAGAGTGAAGAAGCCACTCCGAAAGTCCACTACGAGCACGCAAACAATGATGCTTGGGATTGGAGTTTCGCAAGATCACAACCGCCTAAACAAAGTCTAGCTCAGAAGGAAGCTCAAAGGGAAGTTCAAGCTTGATTAGTCCTTGGTTATGAGGGTCTTATAATCTATGTTGGCAAGGGCTCTCTTGCTGCGACATTATATCAAGTCAATTAGGGCCTTTTCACCCGGGAGAGTTATATTTCTAATTCTTTGGCTTTAATGTTCTTGAGTAGTTGACATCCTTTCCAACAGATGTAATCATGGTATAGTAATCTAGCTCCGATGCCCGTCGTTGGGTGCTACCTAGTATCGAATTTTCTTACCATCCATTCTCGTTAGCTGGACCCGAGTCACTCTTTCATAGCCACACATGCCACTCACTACCCCAATCTCTCGATCATTTCTGCATACTGGGAGATGATTTGCCGCACCATTGTTCTCGTCCTGCTCCATTTCGTAATACTCCTCCAAATCCATCGTCTTTTTAAATAACATTGTGGCTATCGATGAGACGGATCCTCCCTTCTGAATGAAATTTCGACAATGCGGCGGCCACTCATTTGAGTTTCGAACAAGACAAAGGATATTTTCTTCCGTGGGCAGCATATTGCTCTTGATGCATGTTCTAAGGTGTTTCCAGAGCATGCACAGACCAGTCCTAGAGTCCTTGCGGGAGATCAGGCTTCGCGCAATCGGCTCGGGAAGATAGTCAAGAATGTCTTCATTTTCCTCGCACCAGTAGTCACCGTCGAGTCTATCGCCGTAGGTGTAGATAAAGTCGAAGGTAATTTCCACGACAAACAGGAGCATATCTCGCAATCGAGGACTAAGGAACCCTCCGAGACAGCTACCGCAGGTACACCCGAATTTCAGACGCGCAATCTCAGATTCTGACAGTTGACTTGGGTCCCGTCCTCTGAGCAAGGCCAGACACGATATTGCTGCCTCATCAAACCCGCTGAACCGGTCGGAGATGTCCAGTCTTAGCAACATGTGCTGACGGGTGGTACGCTTTTCCTCCATGGATGATTCCAGAGCTTCCAGTGGGGTATCTCCTTCGGCATTGCGTTGAGAGAGAAGATTGGGACTCCTCTGCATCAGCCACCGTGTACTTTCAGTCATGGAGCAGCAGGACACGAGATGAAGCAAGGTATTCCCTTGGTCATCCGTGGCTTCCCATATGGGATCCTGCGGACCAGCATCTCCAAAAAGATCCTGCAGCTGAGCCAGGCATGTCGTGTCCTCGAGGCTGGAGAGGACATTGATCAGTCGGTCAATATTCGGCAAAGTAGGCATTCTCTGGAAGAGAGGCAGATCGAAATCCCTGTGTATTGGGAGAGAGTGACTCGGGTGCTGCATGTCCGGCGAGTACCCAAACCAGCGAGAAGAGCCGATTCTTCGAAAACCCAGCGATCTAAAGAAGGAGAGAGCAGTGGCCGTAAGTTGAATTTCAAGAGCGTTCTCATCAAGCAGACTCCTTCTCATTTCATGTCGCAGTTCCTCTGTGAGGATCCCAGGTGCAGTAATGCCCACGAACTCCGAACATTTCTTCGAAGCCAGCTCCAGCAGGGCACGAATCAGCTTGCAACCTACTCCACGCCGTCGATGGGTTGGTGCAATTGTGATCTGCTCAATTAGTAAGATGTCTCCATTATTCAGCTCATCACCCCAGACTCCGGATCCGCGTTTGACGGGGTGATCCTTGAACTGCGGCTGTAGACAGCTAAAACGATTAAAAAGGCCAAATGCCAGGTCCGCCGTTTCTTCTTCCGGCTCTTCCATATCCTCCCAAAATCTATCGAGAATTCTATCTCGGCGAATGAGAAATGCCCGACAGTCTCCAATCTGCTCCACGGGCGACTGGCTATCCTGTTGATGGGTGACTTGACCGTCAATGACCTCAAGCCATTTGAACTCGGCGTGCGGATCAACATGCATCTCCCAGTCCGGAATCAGAGACTCCAAATCTGACTCTAAGTCAGAGTCCGAGTTGGGCGATAATTTTGCAATTATGTCTTCACGTGTCTCTTCCTCGATGTCCCATGCATCCGCCATGGTTAAGCTGTAGTTCCGCGATCGTCCGGGGGAAGCACGACGTGGATCCCATCGTTTGGCTTTACTCGGTGAATGTAGCTTTAGGCTCACATTGATCTGGAGACTCGTGTTGTTGGGCATAGTGATAATAATTGTTGTTTTATGTTGATGTTTGTTTTCTGTATTTGTGCTGCTCTACGGTTTATACCGAACTTGATCTTGTGCCAATGTGCGTTTTGAATAAAAAACAAATACCAAAGCGTCTTTTGAGAAGCTTATCGCAGTGAAGAAGACTGGGACAGGATGCCAGGCAATAAATAGCAAGCGCCGACATTCATGCCGCAGTCTCAGAAAACGCCTTGGGTAGGCTGCAGCATGCTGGATTCAGCCTTGTCGCCTAGCCTGCTTCTCTTATAAATTCTTGCTGCCGTTATCCAAGGCCACCTATGGGATATCCTAACCAAAAAAACAAAAAAAAGAAAAGAAAAGAAAATTGGAATAAAGTAAAAGAAGAGAATGGACATCCTCCCGCTCTGTGGAGTTCACCGAGCGGATGCCATCGACCAGGCCCGCCAAGATATCCTTAATCAAACGACGCTGACATTCCTCCCACGCCGCCAGGCCCAGTTCATGGAAGACTATGAGAGCCTCCCCGGGAAGGGGAAACGGATGTCGATGCGAGACAGAATCAAGCTGATCTCTGATGATTACCGAAGGAAGTTTCTCCGACGGGTCGAGATTGTCGTGCAGCATTCCTCGCAGGCGGAATTGGAGAAGGTCTCGGAGTTTAACTGGGAAGCTGACGCATGGAGAGATATCTTTGGTAGGTTGAGGGATGATGAGCGGTTACGGATGTATGTACCTAGTATATATTGATTGATTCGATGAGCATGACCCCGCTGTTCACTGGATAATAATGTCTGCTGCTAGGGATAAGCGCGAATATAACTACACAGCTACTGTTCTCAATTTGGCGAACACCGAGGATGGACACGACGCATATATGGGCAAGAGGATCCCAGATATTACCTTCGGCCTCTCGTCGTATGCCGACGGGGACCCCGAAGACCAAGGAGTAGACGAGAGGGAGCGAAGGATTCGAAGATCTCTAGCGGAGCAATGCCTGCTTCGTACGATCTGGGCCGGAGACGGGCGTTCGATCATCGCCGATGGAAAATGGGGCCACCTTACCATCCTCTTCCCATTCGCCGTGTATGAAGCGAAACGGAACCGGAACTGGGAGGTGGAAGTCAAGATGCAGCTGAAGCTGGCTCTGGATACTTACCTCCAACTATTGGATCGTGTGGTTCGTCGCCCTGCACAGCCGGAGATGTATCAGTCCGAGGGGAGTTCATCGTTTCCTATCTTTGGAATAACCTCGAGCGGCAGCACCTGGCGAGTATATGTGGCGTATCTGCCTCAATGCGTGAAGGATGATCCGACCGCCCAAGATGACCCGCTGTGTGATGAAGATAGTGTGAGTTGCTCTCGCATTTATTTTGATCTGGAGTGGCTGTACTAATTAAAACCGTCGTTTTAACATGTAGCATATGAAATTGATATGGTGGGGAAATATCGTGGATCGCCAACAGGCTGGAGAGCTTCTAGATATGGTGGACCAGATCCATGAATACGCAGTCACTACACACCGTCAATTCGTAGCTCGCCATCTTGAGGCCTGGGAGAAGCTTCATACCTCCCAACAGCAGCTACGGCCCCCGGGAAGAGATGATATACTCCCGTTGTCGACCTTGGAACAGCCGGGTTGGTACACAATCAAGTCTAACGGACAAGCAGTCCGGAAGCTATTGAGAGATAAACGTAAGGTGGACACGTTACTCACAGACGACGATGTGAAACGCGCAAAGCTTGAATCTAGGCTGAGAGAGTGTGAGGCAGCCAGGTTGCGCATAACGGGTAGCACCGTCCGACGACGGGGGAGGCCTCGGAATGTAGGCGCCACGGCTACGAGGGCACGATAGAGAGGACGTACAAGGTTATTGACAAAGTCTTTCTGGAGCAACTGGGGGATGATGATAATACAGACCTGGATGGGGTTTTGCAACTAGTCTATGGAAATCAGAAAAATGTCACTCCTCCATGCAGTTAAACGGAACGCGCCGAGTCTGTTCGTCTTTTTTATTGTTTCATCTGGTTATTGCCGATCCCTGGGCTCCTTCATTGGCGCATGAACTACTTGGATATGATCTTTGAGCTCTCTGCTGAGTCGACCACCCATTATAACAAGGTCTGGCTTGGTTGTGTGCATGCATGCAGACAGTATACATTATACACCCACAGTCTTTTAGCGTACTTCTTAGTCTGCTTGATCTCAAATCTAGTAATATATCAAATAACTTGAATTTTTGCTTGAGTTGCTGCTTGAAGCTACTGAAAAGGTATATCTTTACTTCTTGACCTGCCCTGGCTGGTGGAGTGCAAGTGAAGCGTCGGGTGCAGCGGGTGCCCATACCAAATACTATAGCCAGCTCTTTAAAAACAAGCTCGGCAACCAGCTTTTCGTATGGATAGGGATAGGGATGGGTCGATCCTAGAGTTAAGCGGTACGGGAACAACAGAAGCCTTTCTGCTATCCGCGTGGTTCGCTCCTGCTTTAACAGTGCGCACTTCAAAACCGGTAGTCCTATGACTTTCAACTTTTACAAGTCGCGATGCGACGTTGGTTAGGTTGATATGAATGGTTGCGTGACGGTCGACGTGAGCTAAGGAGGCTCTAAAGCTTCAAGACTTCCAACCGACCGAGCGCAATATCGGCAATCCCCAACCGCGGCACTGTGTAAAGAAAGCCAGCAGGTTGACTTTCCTAGGATAAGCGAATGTGTGACAGATGGGCGCCAGGTACCAGACCGCGGGGGGTAAAAACTCGGGGTGGTTCTGAGACTGAAAGTCGTGCTGGGTCTAGCATTGCCAATAGTAAACTCGTAGCTTGGTGGCGTCGTTATGGGATGGCGTTTCAACAACAGTTTCATCATTTTGTCAACTTGTATTAATGAATTGTCGGACCTTAGCAGGACCTGCGGGGAAAAGAGGCAGACGGAGTCGAAGTTTGGGTCCTGCCAGGAAAAGGTGCAAGGCTGCAAGCCAACCACCGAGGGAAAAGCAATTTTTACATTCCGACGCCACCAAGAATCCCTGCTGATGAAGAAAAATCAGAAGAATATTTAAAATAATCAACACGGGAGCAACATGGCTCTCCCGTGCTGATGATAAGGCACGCGGAAGCCGTGGATGCTCGCGATCTATTACCAGAAGGATTGCGATGGCTTGCTTGGCGCTACATGCAGTTTGATCCGACGAAGATCGCTCCTTTAACCCCAACGAGTCCACGCCCCACGGCTTTGCTCCAGAGAGCCTCAAGTTTCAGACCGGCTCATTTATTGTCGAAGACATTATTGGTCAGTGAGTGCTCTCTGGCGTGTCATTAGCCACGTGGTGTTGAGTCAATCATTCCTGTTCCAGATTCTCTAGTTGTCTTTTTTTGGACGACACTTTTTTGACATTTTTGTCCCTTGTCCTTTTTTTTATTTTTTTTTATTTTAAAAAAGGCACTCCGTGTGTTTCGCTCGAAATTCCAGAATAGGAATATCCTTGGACTGTCAGGACCTCGACTGACCGAGTTGAATTTATCCTGTTATTCATCCCTTGACGGGGAAAAATTCGTAGCCCACCTGAGGAAGTGATTCGCTCCGTTCCATCTACTCTGTAGTCTTCTATCCAATTTCGAGTCCTATGAATGTTTGCAAGGTATATCCCCTGAATTCGCTGAAGAAGAGGGCGTCTTCGAGTTCCTGCAGAGTAGGCGTCCACCATGAATGGGAGTCAAAGACTAGAGGGTTAGATTTAGGAATGTTGACATCTTGACCCTCTCGTCCATGAATCAGATGTCTCGGTAATCCAGTAGGAGGACGTAATTACCAGCCTGTCGATTAATATCAAACGTTCGATGAAAGGAATTCAGGAACAGCCGTGAAAGGATCCATTGCTTGAGAATTGAGACCCTTCCAGCGGATGTACCGCACGCAATTGAGTAAGGATTACCATGCTGACTGGTACTGGAGTGCTTCTTGACGCACCTCATACTGGTATCCGCTGACAATTGTATTCATAGCTTGAAACTGAAATCTATAGGATTCGCTCGACTGAAAAGGAGATTCACCTGTCATGGATTCCTCGCCCGGCACGTCTGCTAGATTTCGGCGATCGTGCATTTTTGATCGCGCGCAGTATTTCACGCGTGACGCGACAGCAGGAATCCGCTTGATCGGCCACTTAGAAGACGGCGGCTTTCCCCTGGAAGGTTAATGTTCTAGCGGTCCCGGAGTCCGTTGGCATCGTTAAGACCATGATAGTCCAGAGGACTAGCGGTGTGTTCGTCTTGTCGATGATGGGGCAGCTGGATGCTGCTCATCAATATCATGTCCGCATGACCATCAACGAGCGAATCCTATCTTTGATCCTGAAACAGAGCATGGTCTCGATCAACCGGTTTGAGCGGAATTACGCAGACTTGGGCAGAATTACACGGGGAAATGAGGTTCGGCTTTGTCTGGGATTGGCCAGTCCAAATTCAACCATCATCCTTATGGCTAGAAGGGTGGATCCATCATACAAGGTTTGAATCCGTCGCGAATCTCGTCTGACTCTGACTGTTGACACCCCACGAGTTTTCCGGCCTCGACCAAGGATCTGTTGCATTAAATTGGGTATACCCTGTCACTCTGAATTATTCCATCCATAAATAGAGGTAACCTGTACAAGGAACCTCGCATTGGCGCTTCATATCAATGTACGGGGAAGTATCTAGATTTAAAATGAGCTGCAGTGGAGACATAGGCAACACTCAACATTATCCTCACCAGGACCAGACTTGGAGGACCCGACCTAACTATTCCGGAGGTCACATCGTTTCCCTTTGAGCGACCATCGCACGTCATGATTGGCCCTTTGGAACTTTGATCTCCGTCGATTCTCTTTGCCAATCTCGGAGCCCCGTCCGGCGTCTGCAAGTCTAGGTCTTCTTCTAGAACTTGGACCCCCTGTCACTATCTACAACTGTGATCTCTAGAACTTTGATTCCCCCTCCACAATAATCATAGACACTCTAGAACTTTCATACTGACCACTAGGAACCCTCATAGACGAGAATTCCAGTACTCGAGCTAGCTCCAACTTCAATGGCAATAACCAGGCGAAAAGCCCTTTCGGACCGCCCAGCACTCACGTCGGCTTACTTCCGCTTTACCTCTCCCAATAATCTGCAGGCGACAGCGTCTGTCCTCCTAAAGCAAGCTTTTAAAGCCAAGAACACGGAGATCGATCAATTGATAGACTCGACTGGAAACCTTGGCATTTAAAAGGAGAAAAAGCGCATTACTATGTGCTTACAACGGACCTTTTACTATCTATCCGTCTGAAATAAGAATCCGTTTGGGGAAAGGCCCCTCGTGGAAACTATATAAAGAGCCGCTTCACTCCCCAGATCTGCCTGAACGCTTCAATTTCCTCCCTCGTCTCATCCTACTCTCCTGTCTTTCCTGTGTCAGTCACTATTGTTGCGGTATCATTATTCCTTGCGCTCCGGAAGGCGATCATTAATTTGAACCCCCGTCATGATTTGCGTCCTGTTCCAGTGGGATGGTTTCATATACCCTTCAGTCGACATCGTCTCACGTCATTCAAGCGAGGTCATTGCTTCAGTGATCCTGATTGCTAGAGAGTTGTCATTGACCTTGTGGAAATTACCCCTACAGCAACAACAACTCCTTGCTCACCTCCTAACTATGATAATTGTCGTCACGGCTCATACCCTCAAGAAGATTGTAAGTTCCAACTCAAGTAACAGGGCGCGTCTGACCACAAGTATTCCGTGCTAGGGCCAGGAGGAGAACGACTATACTTCATCGAATGCGGTCGCCAACCTCAACAACAATAGGTCCTTGACCCAGGTGGGGAATAAAAATTCCCTGTTCGCGGCACAGGGGCAAAGCTGTGGTGCGAAACGGTCCGTTCGCGCGAGTTCGAGATCGAAATCGACAATCCAGCAGCATCGTACACGCACATCACGGCCGATGGTCGTTACAAAGTTGGTACCAAGTCAGTGGATGTTACACTGCCTTTTGGCGGTATTTTTGGACAATGTCGTCGGTTCTCCGGAAAGGAACGTGAAAGAAGCGACTGGTTTTGATTCGGCCCAGTTTTTTAAACGCTTTCGCCTTGAACGATGTGTATCTCGCGGGCGAGGGACTCTACACGGAGCAGAGGACAACAAGAAGCGGGAGCCCAAGCCAGACGGCATAGATCGCGGGCAATCTAGGCTTCAGGCACCGTCGCAAAATTCTGGTAAGAACCGTCTTATTTTGTTATGGTCGGATGCATTGGTGCGATTAGCTGTTCCAAGACATGATCAGTCAAAATATTGAATCGGACATGGCTCACATAATCATAGATGGGTTAGTGCCGCAGATATCAGGGTACAATGCATGGCGCCGTTCACGTACCACGACCGGACACAGGACCCAGACACTCTCGCTTGGTACAGGCAGCCAGACCCTCTCATATCAAGACTACACAGTTGGATGGATATGCGCACTTTCTATCGAGATGGCTGCCGCTAAAGCCATGCTTGATGAGGTCCATGCGGACTTGCCTGCTCGGAGGTCCGACAACAACACCTACATCCTTGGCCGCATCGGCTCTCATAATATTGTGATCACATGTCTTCCGAGTGGTAGATACGGCGCCATCAGCGCAGCAACAGTTGCTACTCGAATGCTCCTAACATTTCAATCAATCCGTTTCGGGCTCATGGTGGGAATTGGAGGGGGAGTTCCGATTCAAGATATCCGATTGGGGGACGTGGTGATCGGCAACCCGACTGGTCACTCTGGTGGAGTGTTACAGTGTGATGTTGACTTTGAGCGCACGAGTACACTGAACAAACCACCCGGCGTGCTATTGAAGGCGCTATCGAGAATTCAAGCACACCATATTGTGAATGGAAATCGAATCCCACAAATTTTGTTAGAGATGTTGAATACTTACCCTTTAATGAGGACCAGTATCACACCAGGGGAACCTGACAGACTATTTCGTGCGGAATATGAGCATGAGCATCCAAGTCCACCTGGCTCCTGCAATCAATGCGACGAGCGCCATCTAATTACCAGACCTCAAAGAAGTTCCAACTCCCCTCAAATTTATTACGGCCCTATTGCGTCGGCTACCCAAGTTGTGAGGAATGGAACAATTAGAGACCGCCTAGCCCAGAGACTTGGAAACCTCTGCTTCGAGATGGAGGCCGCCGGGCTGATGGACGATTTCCCTTGTCTTGTGATCCGCGGGATTTCAGACTATGCCGACTCACATAAAAACAATCACTGGCAAGGGTACGCAGCTGCCACAGCTGCAGCGTATGCGAAGGAGCTACTTTCAGTGATTCCTCCGGAGGAAGTTGAAAACGAGCTGATGGTCTCCGAGTTGTATCCGAGACTGTCAATGTTGTAACGATTCAATGTATGTTAGTGCTGACTGCATCTCTGGGAGTGTGATTACTTGGCTCGAAAATTGGGATGGAATGCTCGGATAATAATTGGGACGAGAGGAGTGGTTTTTTTTCATTCATCATGATTTTTGATGGGTTGTGCTTAATGCTGATGTTGGATTCATAGCGAGGATCCATGGTAGGTCCACACGGGCCGATCCGAGGTAGAGGGTACTCCAATCCCTGAGGATTCGATCCTTCAAGGGTCAACCACGGTATCCGACCGACCGCCCCAACACGAAAATTTACTTAGTTCGTCAATATATTTAATTTCACCACCACAACGTCTAAATAATCGATTAAAATGAACCAAGGATCGGTTTGAAAAGCAAAATTATAGGCACTTCCAATGATATTGATTACAGACCCTTGTATACCACCCCTTCGCTGCAATTACTGCCTCCACGCGCCTCGATATCTATTCAACCAACCAACCAAATAACCCTGCGATATTGACTTCCACGCTGCCTCTATCGCTTCACTAAATAGATTTTTTGATAGGATCTTTATCATCAGTAAGACTGTAGCCCATGCGTGTTCTATAGGGTTCAAATCGGGCGAGTACGGCGGCCACTCCAGCAACGAAATTGAGTTGTCCACAGACCAATTCTTTACCTTTTGAGCCGTGTGTATAGGAGCGTTACCTTGCATGAATTCAAGCTCTGGAGAATAATAGTGAAATTCTCCTCCAGGATCTCCAGACATGACGCCGCGGATAGCCGTTTCGCTTGGAATGTGCGTCCCGATTTAAAATATTAATATCTACACGACCGCCACCGCAAAATTTGGGATATGTGTCAAGGTATCTATGGGTAAATGGAGTAACAAATTGTTGGATGGATAGGTGTGACCGTAAATTCCGTCTATAGTTGCTTATATACAGCGAGGGCAACGGACCTATTATCCGAACTAGCTCTTATAATTTGAGAGTAAATCATCATAAAGTGTTGCAATGGAAGGGACAGGTTTCATCAATATAAAGCTGACTGAAGCACGTATACTAGTTAGGTAGTTTTTCGCCTCCCCTGAGCACTCTTTGTCTCTGAAGCACTTCTAGTATCAGTATTGCTACCTGGGGGAGGACTAACCTCCACGGCTTCGTCAATCTCTTGAACAATCTCCCCAATGCTAACCGTTTTTGTCCTCCTCGTTCTTCTTGGACGGGTTCTTGCATCTTCAATCTCTCCACGCCCGTGCTGAAACCTCGTATAAACGCAAACAACAAAGAGCGTCGTATCTACCACCAAAAGAAGGAAACCCAAAGCAGGGCCAGTTAGGCGAATCCTCGGCTCGACCCAGAATCCCAGAAGCCTTAGCGGTATGGCACATAGGAATACATTAGGGTCGGAAATCCATCTGCACATGGACAATATCTGCCCGACGAGGTTGACGAATGCAACGAGGTATAAGTTGTCAATAACGCTGAATGTGCTAAGGCTCAAGACTCTCAGCCGGACCCATTTTGACGGGATGTTTGCCCGGCATGCGTAGTCGAGTTCGTCTTCTGGTGTTGGCTCTACCCACTTCTTCCATCCGGCTCGCAGACAGGCTTGACAAGCGGGTGCTTCCTCGTCCTGCTCTGCACATTGGAGGCTACCACAGCTGAAATAGTCGTGAAGATGAGTCTGGAATTGCTCCAGCCGATCAACCCAGAACCCCTTGAGTTGCCCATCCCAACCGTAGGGTTCACGACTCTGCAACCACTCGCACCAAAAATCAAGTACCTCAAGCCCGATATCCATCGGACCCCAGAAATACTCAACGTGTTCAACACCACATGGGCATCTTGGATCGCATTTTATATTTTGGAGCTCGGCTTGGGCTAATCGTTCTAAGCGCATAGGCATGCGGATGGATATTGCCGGTCGCTCTCTAGAGGCCCATCCTTTTAGCTGGCATTTTCGCTCATGTTTTTCCTTTCGGTGTCTGGGGTTATTGGATTGCCCGATCTTGAAGAAGGGGCTTTGATTGAGGCGGTCGAAGAGGATATATGCGCGTCCTTGGGTGTCCTTGTAGGTTCTTGTCATTATGTCTTTCATGTCGTGGAATAATTCTCGAATCGTGTGTCGTTGGGGGATGAAGGTGGGTAATGGTGTACTTTCTTCTTCGTTGGAGTCCTCAGAGGCGTCATCGAGGTTGGGCAATTCTGTCGAAGGCAGAAATTGTTCACCTTCCTGTTGATTATCTGGGTCTTCAGGATGCTCGCTATTGCCATGGCCCTGCTCTGATCCCCCGTCTAGTGACGAGCCCGCGAGATTCTGAAATAGCGCCGCAAATTTGGGCGACTTGTTCTTTCGAACCATTTCCTGGATAATGTGGTTATTAGGTGTAGTCGGTCGACGCCCATTCTTCTTCACACGGCGCGCCTTCCTCGCACAAGGAGAGGGACTCTCAGGTATATTCTCCCCATCCCGCCCAGTAAATATCTCATCGACACCATCCAATAGGACCGGAGTGGTAAGCGATTCCAATAATGCCTTTGGGGGCAAGTGGCTTGATAACAACGGAGTGGAGAGAAGATCGGTGGTCTGTGCCATTGTGTCTCCTGGTTATGGGAACGAGGAATATTGGAACAATGACAATCAGCGATCTGACCCTTCAACATTATTATACTAAGGATAATCTCGACGGCACAGCAAGGCTCTGAGCCGTGAAATTGTGCCTGGCGGGGCAGTGTCGTGCATCCCTGTCCGCACTTTAGCGCCGGCGCTTACTGTGGCTGAGAATTGAAATATGGTGGCTTGTTTTTGCCAATCTAACCACTGAGAGAGGCCGATGGTGTCAGGGATGCAGTAGCGCCAGCACCGAGAGCTTGAGACAAGGCAGAGCCGGTCTCGATGTGGCATGTATCCCTTGAGCACCGCCACCGTGCGGTCAGCCACAGGTTGCCGTTGCTTTCGAGCCATGTAAAACAACTGCCATCTGGTACGTCATGGTTCCTCAAGGCCCCTAAGACGGATTACTTCACCAACAGATTCACTGAACTGGCTGGGCTATTCCTCCACGTCAGAATCCGCCGAAATACCCGTCCCTCCCGCCTTAGACCCTGAGAACAACTTTGCTCCCCTTGTCTATCTCCATCTCCGTCTCCATCCCAAAAGCCTCGCCGACCCATAACGCAATCTAGTATCCGTTATTAACCCACTCAACCCCAGCCATAAACGCATCCCTCACAACCCCAGCCTGACCCACAGCTTCATTCCCCCAATAAAACGGATTCGGTCCCCCCTCGTACAAAAACTCCCTAACCTCCTCGTCAACCCACACAGCATGCCCGGTCTGGATATAGGAAGTAGGAACAGCGACAGAGACAGTAGGCCGGACCGCAGGATCCCACCACCGCCAGTCGAGCTTGTTCCGCATATCCTCTAGAAGCTCGTGCCAATTACCGCCGTGGTCGACGAAGTAGAGGAAACCCAGATGGACGGAGCAGCGTGTTGCGCTCGGGAGTGCGGCGAGGAAGGACACAAGGTCGTTTTTGTCGACGAGGAAGTTAGAGAGGCTGAAGTGGCGGAGCGTGTGCCAGCGTTCGACGGGGAATATTGTGCGCAGTAGCACGAGTTGCGCGCGGGAGCCGCCGGTGCCTTGGATGGTGGTGTCAGATGCCGGGTCGGCGTCGACGTTTGTGGACAGGCTGATGTGTTGGAGGGAGTGTGCTTCGGCGAGGGCGCGGTGGAGGTAGCGGTTGCGGAAGCAGGGCCAGCCCTTGAACTCCTGGCCGCGGACGAGGAGGGCGAGGTCGAGGTGGGTGAAACCTGGGCGGCGGAGGATAGTCGCGAAGTCGTTGTATTCGGCGTTTGGCTGCTCATAGACGCGGCAGTTTAGGCCTGTTTCGAGGGTGTTGGCGTCTATTACTAGCTCTGAGACTTGGTGGTGATCTGTGTGGGAAGCCAGGGCACGCGTTACGATGCCAAAGCCGCGATAGTCCTTCCTAGTGGCTTCATCATCCCACGCCAGCGCCCTCGGTTTGCCGCTAGAGACATTCGGCCAGCCGCGTGGAAGACGGCGATATTCAGAGGGTTCGCGGAGAGGAAGACGCGATCTAGACGGAAACGGACGGTGTTGCAGAGTGCTTTGCATGTCAAACGCAAGATCTTGATGCCGCTGTTTGGCAAGTAGCCGGCAATAATTTCAATGACCTCTGCAGGTAGGTCTGCGAAGCCGTTTGCCATTTTACGTGTTTATCTTGGCGAGTGATGTCAAGCGATGGCATCAAGTGGCTTGATTGACTCGCAGGAAGACTAGTTTAGTTACACGCGCACGTGATTGACAAGCCCTGGTTGAGACAATTTATATATTTCCAAGCGCTGAGGTATGAAAGTGTCAGTTTTGTTTCTAACAAACGGGGAAATTCCTATTTCCATCCACGTTGTCTACGACAAATATGGCGTCTCGTATGGCCGCTCAGCCTGCGGCGTGATATGTGCCAATGGCGACGCTCCCCGTTCGTCCAGTCGAGAATCGCCGAGTGCGCAGTAACGCGGTTCCATTTCGTTAGCTACTGCTTTCATGACCACTCGGAGTTGAAGGAAAGGGTATTCATATCCCAAACAATAGCTGTCCCAGGCGCCCACTTCACCCTAGCCTGATAGTCGATACCACGACTATCAAGGATCTTGACCTTTTCGGTCAGGGGTTACTCCAGATGGGAAACAAATACTGCATGCGAGAAGTGGACGGGATGCTGTTAAAGATAAGGGCAATAGCCTTATATTATATATAATTCCGAAGCCGGAGTTTGGGGGTTCTGTAGTTATTAACAATACTATGGCTCTTTACTCTCTCTCATTGCCCTTGTCCAAGGCAGGTACATCCCGTAGCCTTGTAAACTCCGAGATCAGCCAATCACTAGCAAGCATATCATCCATATTCCTGTCCTGGTGGGATTGTCTCCTTGTTGACGGGTCTGAAGTCATTTGCTCTTCTAACAGATAACTAGACTTGTCAACCCACGGGTTGGGTCGGGTTTTCGGCCTTAGGCAACCCGCCCACGGCGGGTTTTGGGTCGGGTTGCCCTGGCAACAACCCACCCGCGGGTTAAAGAAAAATAAAAAAACCCAA